>JAMKCH010028219.1:0-37527 GCA_023653785.1 Ophioderma brevispina
ACATGATTTCAAGAGTTACTCCCTATTGAGCACTGGAGGGATATTTCCCCAAACACAAAAGAAGAAAAGTTCTGAGAAATGTCTCGATTAACAGGTTAATTTGAAGGACACTGTCAAAGGCAACTAAAATCAATGAATGGCAATGATATCTATAAGGTGTAGCTACAGTCACCCTAAAAATCTGTTACTCAATATCTGTAAACCTTGCTTGTACAGTGTACAAGCAAGAAATGATTGTCAATTGCCAATGTTTTTTCGACTTTTCATTGAAGTGTGGGTCATCTTGGGTATTTTTTAAGGGTAAGAAGTCAGTTATCAAGGGTCATTCAACATCATTGTTAAAAATATTTACAATTCTTCTTGTACATAAATTAGATGGACATTTATCCTTGCGAGTTGCAAGGTCTCATCCATCACAGGTAGTGTGCATGTATATTACATGACAATAGGTGGCACTGTGACCGAGTTCTATACGATTAAGAGGGTGTATTGGGGGGGCTGCGTGACTCATTATGTCTAGACTTAGTCACATGGCACAAAACATGTGACATTTTGTAGTACAATGGTATTTTGCACTGTATGTCGGGAACCCATAACAATGTAATGTATGGTTGCCAGTTTAAAGTCTCTTTTATAAATATATTGACCCAAGTGCGTGGTTACATAACATGTCAGTACTTTACTTACAAAGAGTTATCTACTATTGAAAAGAAATGCCACCTGGCTTTCCCATATATTGACATAAATTGAAAGAGGTCAAAAGAGTTACCTGCCATTATGTTAACTAGCGGGCGGCCCGCGCTTCGCGTGGGCTTCCGCTAGCTGAGTAAACGGGAGCTATCACTGAAACAGGACCGGTCACTGAAACAGAAGCGATCACTGATGAAGAGGTGACAAACAATGACCGGCTACATCACCGCAACCACACCAGACTATAATGATTAACGACAATTTTGGCATATTGGTCGCATGTTCTAGCTAGACTCCCCTCAAGGATATGGGTCATGTTTGGGTATTGTGTATTGCCTGCCAATGAGGACGACTATTTGATTGGTACTTCTTGGAAAATTATTTGCCTAACCTTATGAAGTACCTCACTGAGAATTTCTGACCAAATCACCGATGACAATCATCACATTTTTGTGTTTTGTCAAAAAAAAAACAAAAAAAAACAGATATCCTATTGATTTTGTGTACAAAACTTTAAGCTCATGGAGGCTCCCCTTGCCGACATCCGAATAAATTTTAATTTGGTGGAGGTTATTATTTTGACAAGTTGCACACTTTAAGACTATAAAGACAAGAAATTGATTGACACGAGGGGCATCATATGCACCATATTGCTGGTAATAACTAATATACGGGGGTGGCACTCCCATCTTGGGAAGTGACGCGTATGTAGGCTGTTACGACCCCAATTTTTCAGCACCGCCAGGGGTCGCACTAAGTTGTCCGTGTTGGCGCCAGGAGACGCTCTTTTTGCCGTTTCGACCTAAAATTACATTTTGCTGATCCCCTACAAAATCACTCCCCGACTTCGAAATCAAGTATTGACAGTTTCCAAGTACACTCAGCAAATGATAAAATTCCATGACAAATTTGCCAACTTTCGCGTTGTCATAAATACCCGAAAATTTTCTGTTTACTGTTTTCATTTCTTATTTCCGCATAAGTGAAAGTTCGTAAACATGATACACATTCTTGGGGAAATCCCCGGCACTATTGTCCTCCCGGCGATTCAGGTGGTCATTTCCAATTAATACTTAGGTCTACAAAGACCGCGGAAACCGCCGGTCCCAGAAAAATTTTATCAGCCGCAGAAAAATTTTAAGATGCCTAAAAAAATCATCGGGGAAATATTTTGAAAAAAAAGCTTCCCAAACTAAAGATTATCGTTTCAAATGAACGTTGTTTTGTGTGCAATGGAGTTCCCAAAAATATTAGTTTTGTGATCAACATCACAATCGGAAGCGTCCGCAGGCTGATCGCGTTTTGAAAAATATAGTCCTTAAACCCCAAGAGTTACCATGCGAATTTGCGTAAAAATGTCGTCAAGTCGATCAAATTGTATAACGCGTTGTGATTTACGAAACACTTTGGGGAAAACACTCTAGTCTTCATGTATCATTATCATCATTTGTTGTCCTTTTCATTGACATCTGCAAACTTCCCAAAAAAAGTGATAATCACCCCCAGTTCAGCCCCGTCCACTATTCAAATATTTTTAAACATTTCGAACGCCGACTTTCATTCAGCAGCATGGTCTGTACAAGGTTTGGCTTTTTTCATTTCAAACGTTAGAACAAAATGCAGGTATATAATTATCCCTCCTCGCGGTCATTTCAACTATGTAATAAAGCAACATGAACATTCTCGACATTGCCAACATATATGAGGCCTATTAATATACTTCATCAAAGTTTCTTCTTCTTGAGCCGGACTCCCAGGTCGCGAACCATTAGCTCCTATTATTTTCATCATTACCCCTTGACGGTGCGTTTCAGCATGAGAAATTCAGTCAAATTTTTCCATTCAAAATGATGAATTCCAAACATCCCATATATTTTTAAAATATAAAACTACATTTTGAGCATTTATTTATCCAATTCTTTTACAATCATGTTTTATGTGCATAGGGTTTATTTTTTAAAACCTTAAACAGAGCCAATGAAATCAGGACCGCCATGATAAATGTAAGCACTCAAAGAGTTATGTCCCCTACTTTAGCCTTGTAATCATTAGGTGGAGCCTCTCAGACAACTGTAACCTGGTAACTAACAAAGCATAATACCCACTTTACCCGGAGGTTCAAACCTCCCAGGGCTGTGTCACCCCCTTGGACTATATCCCACTGCTGATACTAGGGGATTTTAGAAGCATCTGGTGGCTAGATCTGGTGGTGTAGGAGGGGGTTATAAATTTGATATTTTTTAGTTTTATTATGGAAGGGGATGGTGAGCTGGAGAAACAAAGTTTACATGTTTGATTTTTTAACAATATATTTTAGTGGACAATGTTTTTTCTAATTAAACAAAAAAAATGCAGAAAGACAATTGTAGTTTTTCTTTGGTCTTGTTCATGGAGTTTGGGTCCTTGTTTGGCACTTTTAATTAAATAAAAACTAACTAGACATAGCTGTGGTCAAAGACGAACCAGCCGCGGATAGCTTCAATCCAAGCCTAAAACTAACCACAGCTTCGAAACCTAGCCCCATCTTCGAAACTTAGCTCGCTTCGAACCCATCATATCTAATTCTGGAGAACAGATCTGGGCACAGTCAGGTAGTGACTTTTGACCCTAACGCCCTTCGAGCTCGAAATATTTAACATATTTGGATTGTCTACGGACTCATCTTAAAATTTCTGTCCATTGTAGCATTTTGAATATTTGACCTTGACCTTTAATGACGTTTTTTCTCAAAATATTTGCAACATGAATTAGGATGCATACAGGATCATTTCAGTTAAATATCAGCTCAATCGGATGATTTCGAGAAAAATGACCTTTGACCTCTTAATGACGCTTTGATCTCAAAATGTTCAACTTTGATGATGTCATAAGGATCCGTTCAGTTAAATTTAGCTCAATTGGAGCACATTTTGAAAATTGGATCTTTGACATCTTAATGGCCTTTGATCTCCAAATATTTCAAATATGTGTTAGAATACATAAAGATCATTTAAGTAAATTTCAGCTCATCGGAGCATTTTGGAAATTTGTGAGACCTTCTACCTCCTAATGACCTTTGATCTCGAAAATATTCAACATCTTTAGGATGTCATAAGGAGCATTTCGTTTAATTTCAGCTCGGAGGCTTTTGAAAAAATGAACCTTTGACCTCTTAATGACCTTTGAGCTCGAAAAATATTGTTCAACATGTTTAGATGTTCGTAGATCATTTCACAAAATTTCGCTTCAAAATCGGAGCATTTGAAAGTCTATGACCTTTGACCCGCCTAATGACCTTTGATCTCGAAAATATCAACATCTCTTTAGGGATGTCATAAGATAATTTCAGTTTAATTTCAGCTCGATGCTTTTTGAAAAAAAGGTTTTTGGGGGGACCTTGACCTTCTTAAATTACCCTTTGATCTCGAAAATATTTCAACAATGTTTAGGATTTTCGTAAGGATCATTCAGCAAAATTTCAGCTCACTCGTAGCATTGCTGTTTTACCTTTGACCCTTGAATGACCTCCATAACTTGTTGGAATTTATAACATGCACCAGTACAAATAGCACCAATCTACCAATCAGAAGGACCTATTCCGTATTGTCTTTTTCATTTATCATTTTTATTTTTTTTAACAATTAAAAGATGGTAATCTATTATAACCATTCTTACGCTATACAAAATCACTTTAATAATTCTTTTTGTTTTATTTCGCATTTTCTTGATAGGAGAAAACATAGACCGCCCCTCCATTAGCCATCTAAATTGAAACCTTCTCCGTGAAGTAACCGCCTGAGTACGATTTTTTTGCATTCATCAATCGAGTAAAAAGATTTATTTTGTTTTTTAACGTGATTTGCCGGACTCCCCAGACCTAATACTTTTAATGCGGTTTCAAACAACCCAGGGTTGACGGACCGGAAGGAATTGAAAGGTGAAGCGCTGCAATTAAATATAAATCCCCTACACTAAATTACAGACTATTTATAGGTGAAGCGGAGTGGACTTCTACTACCCTTACGTTTAGAAATCAATTCCTAATATCTCCTATATCGATAGTTAATCCTCATTAGTAGATTTATTAACCTTTTCTTCGAAATGAATGCAGGCTTTACCAGCTAAAGACATTCTGGCTCTTGCATACCCAAGTTAGGTGATTTCATACTGGCGTAATACAGGCGGGCGAGGCGACGAAAACCGACCCCCCGGCCCGATTTGCGCAAAATGCCCCCTATCTCTGCCCAGGTGCCTTGAAACCCTATCTGTGTTACACCACCACCCAATATGAATGCATGATTCATGGTCCTTGAACAATTTTGGTGTTTATAGCTCCGAATTGCGGAGAAAAGGATTTTCTCGATTTTGCAGAACCAAAAAATTAATATTTCTCTGTCAAATTCCTTGACGCCACATCTGTGTACACCTTTTGAGGTCTGGTCAGTGGTCCTCTGGATGAATTTGGCTTAATGGCTCAAGCGTTTGGCACTAGAAGCATTTTAAGCTTTCAGCGACGGACGTGTTGCCAGAAGAAGAAGAAAGAAGAAGGAAAAGAAGAAACATACCAAATACAATAACGCATCCTTGCCTACTCACACGGCTGGTTAAATATGTCATTTTACAATAAAATTACACTTTAAAAAATGTTTCAACTTTATATACAGTAAATTGACTGAATGTCATTACATTTATACCCTTTTTTGTAGTTACATTTCCAACTTGCATATAGCCGTTAAACCAATATTAGCGCTTTTTTTGAAGGTCGCCCCCATTTTTCAAAAATTGAGATTTTTAAACACGGTTCATGGTAACTGGCTAGTACACTATACCGTGAATGGTTAAGCTCGCAAATGTCTATTGTCACAAACGAAGGAATTTTGTACTCGAATAAATTAATTATCGGGATCCCGATAATTATTCAACGGCGCTGGAAACGGCCTTCCAATGTGAAATAGCCGGGAATAGAGCCATGTACGTGACTACGTTCCCTCCATTAGGTTTTTGTTTAATAGTTCGGGCACGTCCAAGTGAGAGGGGTATTTTTTCTGCAAGGTGGCACTATTTCCTCAGGCCAAAAAAAAATTGTTGTGTTGCCCTCCCCAGTGAAAATCGGAAAGGTCGGTCCATGTTTTTTTTTTTTTTTTTTTAATTTTGTACAACTCATATCTCAGAAGTGATTGGATTGCTATTCATGTAAAATCCAGCTAAATACGTAGGAGGAGCTCAAATATCTATTAGAAACATTTTCTTGTCAACTGAACTTTAATTTTTGAAAAATTCTCTTCATGTTGTGGTTTAGTTTGACAATTAACATATGCCAAAATCTCAGTCCCGCAGTACACTTGGCCTCAATGCGCAAAGGCCGAGGCTGCCATGTCCATTCGGACCGATGGCGATTTGTACGGTGCTAGTTGCAAGCTGCCATCTTGTTATGCCGCGCAACAAACCGAAAAGTCTCCATTTAAATCGAAGTTGTAACACAGCTGAAAACCACCCAAAACCTTTCAAGCGTACACAACGCTTAACTACCTGTAGGATTCCTATAGTGATCGTGTTCATGGAAAATCAGGCAATGTCATACGCTCTGCAAGTATGTGCTGACAGTGTAACGACAGCAACGTGTGAAGTGTAATGATGCAATATTTGAGATTTTTTTCGCTGCTTCAAAAGGAGAAATTTTATTGTTTTTTCATTTATAAACTTTTTCAAACGGTGTTTTTTATCAAACATTATTCATTTTATTTGTTTTTAAAAGTTTTTGGTACCATTGCCATTGGTACCAAGTCAAAATTTTGTTTTTAACATTTAATATTACAGTTTTGGGTCGCCTTGTACTCTGTATCAGTGAGTATACGGTGCGGTACATACGGCCAGCCGTACTAAGGCCAATTTTATTTTCCTTTCGTGTTTCACGCACATTTTGATATTGCCACACAATTTAATTCCTAATTCCCCTTGTCTTGGTTCTTGGGGTTATTTCCTTTACAGCAATGATCCTTGCTAAACTGGAAATTGCCCTGTGCAGACATGACGTCAAGCCCGTAGACGCAACTTAGGGTGCTCGCTCCACAACTACAAATAACCAAATCGGTGCACTATATACGACACTTGAATTAATTAGAGGACGTACAGCCATGTAGTGGAATCAGTTCCTTGAGGCTGGGATGGCATCTGCTGAAATGTTTCACAGATGGATTGATGTGTACACAGCGTCCTTTGGCAAGGCGATTCCAAATGGTAATGGATCTTGGATAAAGCAAACTTGTAAACCAAAGACGGGGGATGGTGTTTGGTTCATGTATTTAAGTGGGTGGTCAGTCCTTTGCAAAATATACGATGCTCTTTGAAGCAGGGTGGGGGAAATTGTGAATCAGTCATAATGATTCTATAAAACAATAGTTGCTTGGTTTAATTAGTCGACTTGTATGTAGAGGGGCCCACGGAGTTTGTTAGGATGGCGATACACAGGGGTCCACACCGTCCTCTAATCTGCATCACAACACGGCTGCACCTCCTCTGATTTTTTCCAGACGTTGATTTCATTTTTTAGTGTTCGGTTCCAACTTCACTTCATATTCAAGTTGGGACGACAAAAGCGAGTGTCACGCTTGTGGCTTTGACGGCACGGGTGCAAGGTGATAAGGTTCTACGTAACAAACCAAGGGCCCCCGAACTGGCTTTCTTTAATTACTTTAGTGCATGATCATTCCACCTAAGATCCGTGTGAGATTTCACGAATATTGAGAGTGTTTTGCCCGTGCAAGTAGTTAAAATCGACTTCATTTTTGATTTCCGTTTGGTTTTTTTTTTAACACAGTTATCACCGGAAAAACAGGTAAAATAGACAAAATCAAGACTTAAAAAAAAAAAAAAAAAATACCGACCCGAGATTTTCGGTATTTTGGGTCGGTCCCTGAGGGCACACAACAATTTTTTTTTTTTTGGCCTCATGGACGGACAATAAACGTAGTATTTCCAGCTCGGCCGTAAGTCCAATCTGGGATCCCAATTCTAATTACAAATTGCTATTTTGTGATAAATACCATTTTTAGCATTCCCCCCCCCTCGTTCGCATATCGTTTTCCTAGACAATTACCAACGTAACTGTGCAAAAAATATCACCCTTTTGAAAATTGGGGGGGCGCTCTTCAAAAAATGTGCCAGTTATGTGCGGCTTTAAGGCAGTGTGCACCTTGACTTTCCCGAGTATCTATTTGTTTTGTAACTTTGCAAATATTGATTACTTACTCTATGTAAAGTAACAATTTCTAAAGAATGGACGAATGAACCGATTATTGCATCAGATAATGTAAGCACTTTCCGTAATTTTTGAAGAAAAATACTAAAAAACATGATTTTGCCCCAAAATTTTCAAGACAGCATAACACAAACCATTTGAATTTTCATGTTTCTTATGTTATGTTTTAAACAAGACAATGGTCTCAGGGACAGGTGTTTTTCATTTTTAAAATAGAGCTTTAACTTTTCGAAATATAAGGAAACATGTCAAAAAAGTATGATTTTTACTTTCTTTTCCAAATTTAGTATATATTAGAGAATAACTTAAGTTAGAATCGAAAAATAAAAATTGAGAAAACGCCCTAAGAAGACCGATTGCTATCGTAGGAAAGTTAAACCTTACCTTTTACTTTCGGTATTTTTAGGTTATCTTGTCTAAAATTTGCCAATTTTTGCAAAAATTGAACATTAGACTTCCGTGTTTTTAGTAAAAAAGTGACTTTTTTACGCCATTTTAAGCTGTCTCTTTCTCAAAACACTTTAACTCAAAAAAATGTGCGTATGTGTGTGCAAGTGATGAAATACATCTTTATGCATTATGATCAAACCGCTTTTTGTCTTCAACTCCAGAAATCAGAAAATTTGGAAATTTCATCTGGTCTAAATTAGCGCTTTGGTTACATTTTCATATTATTTTCGTTTTTTTTTCCAAGAGGCGTTTCGCGCAAAGTACATTAAAACACGCGCCCGCTGCATTACGCAGGCAAATTCATCACGCGACGCGATGCTGCGCCGTGCGCCTGACGTCGCGTAATTGTGCTTCAATTCCCGCCGTTTAGCAATGGTGCTTTTTTGTGACTTTAAATGGTCCAATAGCTGTTTTAAAATCGCAAAAAATACAACTCAGGATTGTCCCTGAATTGGATAACCTTTGTTGGTACGATAGAACACAGGTTGATGTTTAAAATGGTGCAAAAATCCAAATCGTGTACACATACAAAGCACTAGGGTTACCACTACCCTTAACTACAACGCATTAAATCATGGCATTATTATAGGACATATTTCTATTTACTATAGATTTATCTATGTCTGAAGATTACCCTTGCACTTGAACAATAAAAAATGTGGACCCCCATAATTTGTTATGGACCCTCAAAATTTTCAATTCCAGGTTGTTAAAGACCACTAATCGTGATTTGAAAATAATTTGAAATTTGCAGGAATAGCTTCAGTGAAGGCTAATTCTGTAATTCCTCATAGGTTACCTTTTCCCACTGCAGAATTGGACAGAAAGGAAAGAAAAAACGGCAGGTTCCAAGACGATTCCCCATTCAATTACGTGTTTTTTTTTTTTTTTTTTTTTTTTAATTATTAAAATATTCGATTATGTCATTATTAAGTTGCTATTGGTCTTATCATTTGCAGGGTATGTTAGGATTACCTGTACTTTTTACATACATGCCAAAAACTGAATTTTGATGATTTTTTCGATGTTCTGATTTTTCCATCACTGATATTGTTCTTTAAGGGGCCCACTGGCCCGCTTTGTTTTCAAACTTAGTGCTAAACCCTGACACCGCTGTCACCCAAAGACCTCATATATTTTGAAAATTCACCCAAAGACAACATTTTTGGACCGTTGGTTCCCACTGTCGTCTAAAGATTCCCTTTTTTGGGGGGAAATTTTTAAAATTTCACCCAAAGACCCCTATTTTTGTAAGATTTTTGGGCACAATTTTTCTAAAAAGGCACATATTTTGGAAATTTTGCATATAAATTTGTCACCACAAAAAAACCTATTTTTGGGGCATTTTAGCTGTTGTCCTCGTCCCCCCACTCACCCTATTTGTTTGAGTCCTCGTTCATCCCGAATGCCCCCGGGTTTGGAAGCTCGACAAGCCTTCCACGAACCCATATCCATTTCATTCATGTTATCCCGCCCCAGGTATAACGGTCGCCATGTAATTATTCCCCAGTAATGCTGCTGCTAAAACACAATACTACTCAACGATACACCATGTCGCAGTGTACACATCTACAATCGTGTAACAACGATTCAACTTGGCAACGGGTTGCTTGAAATCGGCAGCGACACCACATGTCTTACACATTGAAAGCGTGACTAAAATGATGCAAGCAAAATTTAAATGCCATTAAAACCTAGGGGTGTCCACCTGAAAACAAAACTGTCATCTCTAAAGAACATATTTCTACATCAAATGATGACATAATCTTTCGTGGACACCATCTAGAATTTTTGTAAAATATGGTTAAAGTTGCAGCAAATTTCGCATTTTTGCATTGCGATGATCAAACTCGTGAGGGATTATGGTTAGTCTGGCAAGTCGAAATTAATCATCGACAGCATTTTTGATTAGTCTCAGCTAGGAGTCACGCAGGCGGCGGTAAGGGTGTATGACATGATTTCAGAGGATTAGTTGTGACTTCCAACTGAGCTCTGCATGGATATTTCCCAAGCTTAACTCCCCTGGGCACTACCGGTCTATCGGCATTTAGCACTATTTTGATTGGTCACTTGGAAGTAATAAATAATTAGCAAATCAGAGATACTGTAAGAATGGTGGTATAGAAGCACTCTTTTGATTGGTTACTCAGATGGCTATCTCAAATTGTGTGTTGTAATGAACCAATCAATGTGGTAGTGCCCAGGGGTTAAGAGAGAAGAAAAGTTTGAGAAATACCTTGTTTGTCAGGTTATTTTAAAGGGCACTCTATCAAAGGCAACTAAAAGCAATATATGAAAGACAATATGATAGCTGTAAAGAGTAGCTTTAGTAACCTTAAGGATTTGTTACCCAAGATCTGTGCATGTACAATATACCAAGCAAAGAAATGAATGGACATTCACCAGAGTTGCTCAGAATGAATTTTGAAGAATAGGTCAGACAGGGTGTTCAGCAATTTGAGGTCAAAGGTCACCTGGAGTTCATCTGAGATTACATAAAAGCACTCTAAAAATTAATGGACATTTGCCAAAGTTTCTCAGAATGAGCCTGGAATAGGGGAGCATATAGAATACTAAAGGATAATAGGTCAAAGGTCATCTGGGGGTTTCAAGGTCATTGTTGAAAATGACATATTCTTGCATAAAATGGATGAGCATTCACCAGAAATCTCAGAATAATCCCTGAGGAGCAGGTCATAGTGGGTGCACAAGGACAGGAGAGCACAGGTCATGTGGGTCATTCAAGGTTTTTGTAAAATTCTTCTAATGCGGCTTCTTGCTTAGAAATGGATGGACAGCCACCAAAATTGTTCAGAAAAATTAAGGAGTTGTTCAGTTGTTCAGAAATGGAGATAACTCATCTTGGTCATTTTAGTGCATTGTCCCAAAATAATTGAGAGGCATTCATCAGATTTACGATGACCATTGAGAACGGGTGTTTACAAAAATAGTTCTATTTAAGGAAGGTGTCACTTGAAATCACTGCTAAAAATATGCAAATGTTTTTCTGCCTTGCATAGAGGTCATTCCTACATTTGGTCGGGTCCATTTTTATGGAGTCCAAGTTTCTGTGGAGTTCGAGTTAGTCCAAGTTATGCCTAATATAGTTTCCTTATGATCAATTCATGAGATTGAGTAAAAGGATGTTTTTAGTGACATTTCACTACCAATCTGGTAGCTTCCTCAGACTGGATTTGTTTCCCAGCATTCAGTTCAAACAAATCACAGGGCACCGGACACGTGCTATACAATGAGAGGTTTCAATTCCCCATGCTGTAATCCTTGAGATTTGTTTAGACTGATTGCTAATAGTAGTAGTAAAACCAGAGTTTTGAATCCAGTCTTGTCCCCACTAACAGGGGTGGCCGAATTCACCTCACATTCACAGCAATACTGCTGTGTGAGGATTTATTGGAGCAAAAGATAAATTGACCGGATGCCCTTCTTGACAACAATGTGCTGGATGGCTGCCATTAGCTCTCCAGAGCCGACGCCCTTGTAGGTAGATCTTCTTTTTCTTCCAGGGTAACCAGCTACCCTCCTCATCGGAAACCCAGTGTGGTGGACGGTTTAGTGCCAACAACCCAGCCCTAGGGCAGGTAGTATACAAATACTACATGGTTGGAGGGGAAATATTGCAATCTATTTTTCCCAAGGTACTGGCCACAGGTCTACCAGTACCACCCCGAACCCGAAGGGTGAGGGGTGGTAGGCCTGTAGCCAGTACCGAGTGAAAAATAGTTGCACTATTTCCCCGACATAACATGTAGTATTTGTTTTATTACACCTTATAAGTATTTATGAGATAATGGGCATAAGAATTTTAACCATATCGTGTTGACTGTAAGCTTTTAGAAATCGCCATCCCGTTACGGTTTACGAACCTCGGCGTAAAACATGAAAATCGCCTCAACACATGAACAACTCGTCCAAGTGCTTCAGCTTCCGCGAGAGAACTTCCTTCTTCTGTACAGTAGTCTGAAAAGAAGTTCACATGCAGCCTTCCGGACGACTGTGACTAATCGACTGTGTTTTGTGCATCTTTATTTTGTATTAACGCAGCAATTTCGTCGGCTGTCAAAGACGCTGATCGACTACTGGCGGCGGCCATTTGTGTTGTTGACAACGGAGTAAGTTCCTTCTTTCTAGGAGAACCGTAATAACTACAATGCGTAACAAAATGCTAACATAGATATCTATAACTTTTGCCTCTGGGTACGATGATATAGGGAAAGTAGTAAAAAATACCGCATGGGAAATAGCTCAAATTCACTGATAGCTCAATTTATCATCTGTGTGTCCGGCGCAATTGACCAATGAAAAGGAAGCACTTATGCCTATTATCTCATGAATATTTATAAGGTGTAATAATACAGGTTACCAGGATACCAGTAGCAGGCCCTCAAGAAAACCTGACCTGACTGGGTGAAGTGGAAGGAAAAAGTAAGGGCGGCTGCTGCGAGTGTGAGGTGAATCCGGCCACACCCGTTTACGGGGACAAAACCTGATTTAAAACTTTGGTTTTACTACTACTAGTACTACTGACTTGGGAAACAAATGTCACTAAATCGTTTTTTTTTTAATCGACCTCAATTGAAAAGTTGAAGTTCAATTGGAACCAAACTTCTGTCATAGGTGCACCATGGGATCCCTCATATGTTGATGAGGTCAAAGGTCATGTGATGAGGTCAAAGGTCATGCGAGGTCAACTTCAAAAATAGGATAAAAATGTAAAATTGACCTCAAACGAAAAGTTGAAGTTCAATTGGAACCAAACTTGTGTCATAGGTGCACCATGGTATCCCTCATATGTTGATGAGGTCAAAGGTCATGTGCCGAGGTCAAAGGTCAGGGAGCGGCCCACAGCTATATTCTTTGAATATAGTGAGCGCGAAAGCCGAGAACCGCGAAATTCTAGTTTGTCATACATGTCTCAAAAATAACTGTAAATCTCACTGTCATTTCTTTATGCAGGCTGTACAAAGAGACTACCAGCGATTTCTCGATTACACGGATGGCAGATACCACTCAGACTACCTCATGAGGTTACGCAAACACGGCATGAAATTTGACAAGAACTGGGACCGTCGTGACAGTGCAGACATCAACATATACCCCATACCCTCCGCATTACATCGTGCTACTGTGTTAGGGATAGTCAAGCCGGATGATGTGACAAGACCCGTTACGTTTGCTCCTGTAAAATAAGGCAGGGAAATGTATCATCTTGTAAGGAGAATAATATTATATGGTGCTTCCATTTGATTGAAGTTCCAAATGACGCGGTTACGTATGGGTAGGAACGCAGTGCCCAATTGTGCCAATTTTTGGGATCTTGGGTGTAATGCAGGCAGTGGTGGCCGAGAAATCCCATATTTGGGTCATTCTGATGGTCACACACATGACCAAACGTTATTTGCCCCATGACAAAATAACCAATCAAGTGAAACTGGAAACATTATTTTTGGTTAGGTTTGGACTCAAGGTTATAATGTAAAAAGTAAATAACAGATTGGTTACGTTAACAAAACAGCATTGGGTTGAAAGTAAAAATTTTAGGTCACAAACGTGACCGAAGAATGACCCATTTAGACGTCGTCGTTGGTTTAGCATGCAAATCCGAAATCTTGACGAAAAATCCTTAATTTTTTTTGTTTTCAAGCAATATCTTGTTCTAAAAGGTTGGAGCTGAAGAATCAACTCGCTGTAAGGGTTATGACTGGGCCACATGAATACGCCAAAATCGGTTTGAGTTTTGCAGTCTGTATTATTGCAGTCTATTTTGATCAATATTTTTGAGTTGCAATATTAAATGAGGCTTGATCATCATCGTTTGAGTGTAATGGTTATCAAGGCATTAATTAAATCTCATTCTCTAGAAGAATTCATAATCAACTTAAAAGAAATATGTCATGATTCTGAATATTTGGAAAATTTGGTATGGATGGAAACCTTAAGTAAGGTAGATTACATATAAATCAAGTTGAAAATTGTCCACATTTGTTGAGTATTTTGCCCTTTTATTTTTCCGCCCAATAGCTTACTCGAAAACGATTCCGACAAATCCACATTGCAGGCAAATGGTGACGTCAAAGTGATGACCATCATATCGCAGTGTTGCCACTTTCCTATTCGAGTGAACTGCGATCGATGTGTTTTTATATCAATAATAATTAACACAATGAAATGAAACAAAATATGTCATTCTTTAACTTATTTTCAAATTTTATTATTACTTTCATTAATCCATCAATATTACAGTGTCAGCAATGACAAAAAATAACAATTCGAGTCAACACGATGTTTTCTTTCCTGTAATTGAGAACTTGGTGAAATATTAATAGAAACAAATTTGCATCCCTTCTCCAGCTGTCGCAAAATCCTAAAATATCTTTGTCAAACAACAAGATGTAGTAGATCAACCCATCGTGTCACCTCTGTACTTTTCGAAGGTACAGGCATTGAATGAGGGGCATGTTGAGGGTGGAAACTTAAAATTCCATGTTTAACCTATTGACACATGTAGTCCGATAAAGCAGAGAAAAAATCAATTATGCTTTATATGAAACATTCAATACACGTAAGCGCATTTAGAGCTACATTATCTCTCAAAAGATTCTGACTAATCGTATTTGCTCAGTGGTATTCAATGTAATTGTCACTGACTTTTGATCGAACACAAATGTCTTTGCCCTCTCTTTCTAAAACATGTGTCAACATGCAAAAACCCAGATTATCTTGTGGTTGATTCAAGAAAACGGTTGAATCGTTGTTTTTCCACACATTATAATATTTTTTATATTCGTGTTATTTTATTAGTCATCCAAGTAATTACGACAGCTGTCCATTATAAATTTTTTTACTCTTATAGGTGATCACCGACTGATTGTTTTGATAATGATAACATAGCTCACTTTATGTGAACCCATGTCGGTAGATTATAACCTCCCAAAATAGTGTTTTGGCCGTAGTGTAACTTTTCAATTGAATACACACAAACTCTAATTTTCACCAGCATTGGTCATCCACTTTGACGTCAGAGGAGAGCAAAATGTGCGCTTTTGATCAATGAAAGCATGGCGAAAAAATCCGCGCGTTTTCTTCGTATATCTATAAAGCAAAAAGTTTAAAATGCCTCTATGGTTAATTACACAAATTGTATTTTTTTTTCGGGGAATTGTGATGTATGTAAATATATTTTATGAATGTAAGTCAAACGTAGCTTGACAAAAAATCTTGACATATTTCCTTTAATGAAAATGTTCAGCAGAATATTTTTTTGGCACTTGAAAAATTGTCGGAGAGGATTTTTGTAGAAATTTGGGGAATTCTGCCAAATTCTGTGTCAACTATAGTATAATTATTATGCAAAGTGTGTGCTCAAGTTCAAAAAGGATTCTATAACCCCTGGCCTATTAAGCATGGGGATTCGTGTTACAATGTTACGGAGCAAATCAAAAGGTTGACAGCCAAATTTTTGTTGCTTCACAATATGAGTTGGGTTCACGCTTAAAGAAAGACTCAAAGAATTGGATTTATACGTGTCCATGCTTAAAGCGCAACAAAAAAACGTCAATCTCCTGTCATTAATCCAATCCCCAAAACTAGGAGTTAAATCTTCCTGTTGCCCTTGCTTAATTTTTCAAGCATTGATGGGGGAATTGGATCAAGCAAGAGGGGTACTTTTTTGATTCATGACCCTTCTTGGCTTCTGTGTTTTGCTGTTTTTCTTTTTGAGTCTTCCGTGGAGTGGGAGTTGCCCCAAAAGATGAGACAGAACGTACACGATATAAGTAGCAAAACGTACAAATAACTTAGTGATCAATGTTGTCAAAAACCAAAGTAAAAAAACAATCAGTATTGTTTTGGTAGTTGTAGAAAGCTAACGGTTCATTATCCCCTTTACTGTAATCATAGCCGTTTATTTTGGGTTAACTGTTCTATGTTATGGGTCACTACCTCCAATATGGACTTGCTGTCAAGGTTCGTTTGCAAACTCCATGCTCTTAACCATAGAGGGAAACAGACCATTCAAGTAGTGTTGTAATTGGTATTTATACTCTTCCGTCATATTCCTTTCTCTGAGTCAGGACTACGCCAGCATTCCCGCCAGACAGAACCATGACAACGCGTAAAGGAAATACATACTCTGCGCGTTACACGCAGCAACTTCGCGCACGTATGTAGACTAGGTCCCTATTTCAGAAAAAGGAATTGTGCCGGCAAGGAGATAGTTTTACTTCATTCCAAATTCCCTCAGCAACATTACAGTGAGATCATGCATTCTCTACTATAAGCCGATTCACTATAACGTCTGCGCATGCGTGACCTCTGCATAGCGACGGCGGTCAAGGAGAAAACAAAAAGAATTAGTAAGACATTGTGTACGCAGTTTATGCTATACTTTGTCGTATTTTGCAATTTTTCGTATGATTTTTGAGAAAATTACCTAATGTTAATTCTAATTTTACCTTTGTACACATATTCTTTGCATTTTTTGTGTACATTGACCAGTTTATGGTATTCTAAAGTTCAAACTAATGAACAAAACCTACAGACTGGGGGGCCGAATTTTGGGAAACCCTTATCGCCGGTAAAACAATAAGCTTTTTTTGATCATAGACATGCGAACCTTCTGATTTTAAACATTTAGATCCTTCTTTTCTTTATCAAAATTAAAATACCTCTTAGTCTGGATGCAATAACTAATGGTTTCAAATAGATTAACCTCAGGTGTGGAGGCACCCAAATATGAAATGGATATGGGTGTAACTGTACTCGGCTCGCGCTTCCAAACCATGGGCAATCGGTGACAGAGGACTGAAAAAAATAGGAATCTTTGGGTGAGAGACAGCAAAATTGCCCCAAAGTAGGGGTTTTTGAGTGACAAATTTGCAAATTTTCCCCCCAAAATGGGGATCTTTGGGTGAGATTTTTTCAAAATTTCTAAAAAAAACAGAGGTCTTTGGGTGAAAATTTTAAATTTTTTCCAACAAAATAGGGGTCTTTGGGTGACAGTGGTGAAATTTTCAAAAAATATGGGTCTTTGGGTGAAATTATTTTTAAAGAAATATGGGTCTTTGGGTGACAACAATGCTGATAAAGGGAGCCTAAGGCTAAGTTAGCCCTACATTTGTGTCCCTTCCAAGATGGGAGTGCCCCCCTGGGAGATTAACTTAGCTGAAATTCAATATTTTTATGTGTCATCTTACTGTCCTGCTCCTGACCTGGACCTGGTCTTCAACTGAAAAAAATCTTGGCTGCACAACGATGTAGTTTCGTGAACTACATTGATTTAGTTTTCAATACAAAACTGTTGAGTGCAGCCTGCTCTTAAAGAGACATGAGATTTCCAGAAAGAAGCGCCCCCAATTTTTCTCAAACCCCGGTTTTTTACATATTTGGAATGCTTACCAATGTATTAGATCACACCTGAAGTGAATAAGCCGAATATGCCGTCTTTATGTAATAAATTTAGTAGTTTCTGTCGTGCACGACAGAAAGTCAAAGCATGGTTTTCTATGGGGAACTATTACGATAGCAGGCAAGTGCAAAACAAGGTTTGCTGTTTTCTTTTGCACCTGTTTGTCCAATAACCTTAACGTTCTCGGTAGGTGGTCTACAACCGATCCAGTGAAATTTGAGGGAAATTTGTATCTTAAAAAAATCTCCTCCTGTCACTTTAAAATTAGGCAAAGTAAAAAAAATGTTTCTCATCCCCTCACGCTTTCTTTGTTGAAGATTCTTCAGATTTTTATTTTGTAAAATTTCAATTATAGGCTAATTTGGTTTTAAATATTTGTAAGAAGGCAAAACATATTCTGCAGCTTTGTAAAATGTATAATAAAACATATCAGGAATTTTGTGATCACTGGAGGCACCCTACTCTCAAAATAAACACAGAACTTAATATGGACTGTTTTTCCCTTAGATAACATTTGCAACGCTAAACACAACAAATATGGTGCTAAATTACCAAAATAAAGGGCCCCTCTTCCCACGAGTCTTGTCTACGGGTACCCATACTGTGTGCGGTAAACTCCTGATTGGCAGGGATGGTGTGCATTTACTTTCCAAAAAACACACAGCTGAAGTTTCGGAGATTTTTCTCCTTCATCCCCATGTCCATTTATCTGAAGTCCAAGTATTTTAAATGTTGTATTTGTTTTTACATGGATTTTTTTTCTACATGAGTCTTTTGCATTTTCTAGGCGCGCCTTCCTCCTCTTCTATATTTTCCTTTTCTATCTTCTCGGGTTGTTTTATTTCATTTTCTCCCATTTCTTCTTCCTTTCTCTGATCCTTTCTCCTCGTCATTTTCTTCCTTGTTCCTTCCTTCTCCTTCATTCTTCTTTTCATCTGCTTCTTTGTTTTCATTTTCATCCACTTCTACTTCGTCCAGCATCTTTCCTGTGTGTGAGAGATTGTTGTTGATTGTTATGTAGGCCAGATACACTGTTTTGTTTTAGATCAATGAATATAGAGATAAGAAAAACTATCAATTGAGCGAGAAAAATGACCTAAGTCCCAGATGTAGCGAATGCGTCATCAAACGAAGAAGACACATATGGGCATGAAATCGTTGGTCAGCGACACCGTCGCCACGTGGTATCCCCTGTCATGGGATGGGGGCCCAAAGAGCCTGTGGTTCGAGATGGAGATCTTTCCCTTTCTTCCGTCATTCCTTCCCTGCCTCCCGGCTATAAACAGATGGGGCATTAGGGTTTAACAACTTATGCATGTCGTGAACATTTCTCCAAATTTCTTATCAAGAACAATTCAAAGGAGGAGAGAGTTAAAAAATATACTAACGCGAAAAGACGTAAGCGTAAGCGAGTGTCGTTGAAATTTCAGTGTATTTCGTGATCAACAGGAGAAATTTTCATCGTGAAAGGGTGATGTTAATGCCACTGACTCATTTTCATAGTGGAAATGTTAATATTTTCATATTGTTAGATAATACAGGGATCAAGGCAGGTGGAGTCAGGGTGCCTGATGGCGTACAGTAATTTCAGCGTACATGGCGTAAAGAGATTTTAATTGGACCTACTACGTCATCCCCGGTCGTATGTCATATTGCAATTATTTTTTTTTTCTTAAATTATCATGATATTACTAAGATCTTCTGAACGAAATCCCAAATGCCCAAATTGAGCAGATCGTGTCCGACCCATTGGTGGCGCTATTACCACTGACAGTGAAATCGTCTATTGTTCCACCCGCCTCGACACTATAGCTTACCTAATTGATTTAAGTTATCGTAGCCAGCTTTGGCTGCTAGTTCATGCGGGCTGCTGCCAGCTGTGCCACATTGCGATGTGAATTTTTTCAGCTGAAATAGTGGTAAAAGATAACTAGTTATTTTTGTATTAGTAAATAATTGGGTTTTAGGTGTTGCTTACTTCTGGCACTCTGTGAATATGGTAATGTGTCCTGCATCGGCCAAAGTAGTACACCTACTATAGTGAATTCAACCCATTGTGTCACCTCTAGTACTTTCCCGAAGGAAGGTATAGGCACTGAATGAGGGGCATGTGCAATGGGTGGAATTTAAAATTCCACGCTAAATCTATTGAAACATGTAGTGCGATAGTAGAGAAAAATCAATGCTCTGCTTAATGAAAGCATTCAAGTCAACGTAAGAGAATTTATAGCTACATTAACTCTCAAAACATTTTGACTAATCGTATTTGCTTCAGTGGTATTCTATATAATAGGTGAGTTGAGTGATACTGACTTTTGAGTGCCATGTTTTGGATATACGAAGGAACACAAAAGTTGTTTCACTCTCACAAAAATGATGTCAACATGAAAGGATAGATAATAGTTCGTTCATGAAACAGGTGAATCGGGCCACATTCTTTTCCTGCCTCCTCTCCCAACTAATTGACGCTGTCCAAAACCTTTTCCTCTGGTGACACGATGGGTTGAATCTACTATAATGAATAAGACAAAAACAATGGAATTATTGTGTTGAATTAAGGAACTGTAAATAGAGATGTTCAAACTGTGCTGTGATCAAGAACTCATCATATTAAAGACACTATCAGTGATTTGAAAAATATTTGAAATTTGCAGGAATAGCTTCAAAGTGAAGGTTAAGTCTGTAGAATTCTCATAAGTTACCCTTTCCAGCTGTAGAATTGACAGAAAAGGAAGAAAACGGCAGTGTTCCAAGATACGATTCTCCATTCAATTACGTGTTGTAGTAAGTGTCCGAACGGACAGTAATGACTAAAATCTCCGATTCTGTCCTTATTAGGTTGCTTCTAGTCTTATAATTTGCAGGGTATGTTCGGATACCTGTACTTGTTACATACATGAAAAAATCTGATTTTTTCAATTTGCTGATTTAGCAAATCACTGATAGTGTCTTTAACTTAAAACATAAAAATATACATTTATAGAATGTAAATAGGTTTAGTATTAACACGCTTAGAGTGCATTCATCTTCCTCGATTCGAGTCAGCGACGTCAACAGCGATGTCGGTTTTTATTAATGATAGGCGTTTCTGAAATAATCATTCGTAATAGTTAAATATAATTAAGATTCATGTCATTTAAATCAATATTTGTCACTTATTTCATCATTTATATTTTGTTTTCGATCAAAATTTTTAAAAAGATAAAACTTTGAAAGGCGAACAGGCCCAACATAGGGGGAGGACTGTTACATTTGGTTATGTATTTATCTTCCCTTTTGGGTAAAGAAAATATATCAAATAAAAAGTTTTAAAAAATCAAATTTGATATATTATTAATATTAATACAATTATTTTGGATTACAGGTGTTATCTGGCAATAACTTACTAAGTTTGGCCTTAGCCTTACACGCTTGTCCCTGCGGCGGTGGTGTCCACCAATTGCTTCCTGAGAGAAGAGAATGAATATACATGTCGGCTTCCACAATGAAAAATTACAGTCGTGTTTTCCTGATTTTAACATCTTCCTTATGGCAGCACCACTTAAGGTGTTTTGATTTTATGGGTACCTTTATAAGACTTAATAAAGAGAAGTGTCGGCTTTCCCAGTATTATGTAATACAAAGAGGTGTGCTATATTATATTTGATTAAAGGCCGACTCAGAGATTTCCTGAGGAGGGCGCCCTCAATTTCCAAAAAAATCGTGTTTTTGCATGTACGTAATGCTTGTCCATATACTAATCACTGTGTGAAATTGCTAAGCTTAAATCGAATTCCTTCATATAGAAAATCACAACTTTGTTATAAAATTCCGGATGCGGAATTTTTGTTATACACAGTATCCTATGGGACGTAATACTACACATAAATGTATACTGCATCAAAATGAAAAATCTGATTCATCTCAAATTTCGGAATTGTGCATTTTAGGTTACTATCTTTAGTTCTTGTTGACTATTTTTCATTATTACACAAAAAAATAATATTTTCGAAATCTCTGAGTCAGACTTTAAGTGGGGAATCAATAAATAATAAGTGCATGTAAAAATTTAAACTTTTCCATTCAGTAACAAACTTACTCTTTGGTGTTAGCGATGGCGATGCGGCCGCGGGTGAATGTAGGTGGAGCATGGCGGGCCGCTTAATTCAGCTTTGCCGTTTCAACCCTCAGTTGTTGACTGACCTCTATTATCTATTCGATAAAAATAGGTTTTTGCTGGTTAAAAATTGGTACTACATGCATCAAATTGTTGGATTTCTTCATATGTTTTAGAGTTAGATGTTGGTAAATGTTTTAGTTTCCATATATTGTGGACAACATTTTACGTGGTAATAATATCAACATATTTTTCCAACAGTGTAAAAAATAACTGTTAATGTTTTACTGGGAAAAAGGTCAGTGTAAAAGTTCCATAGTGTTGCGGCTATTGTTAGTACGAATATTCGCTGTACAATCATGCAGTTTATGGACAAATTCCATTCTTAGAATTCAAAAAACACAATAAAAATATACTACGCATCTCGCACACGCTGAGCACAATTTCCGACGGCATTATCTTGACGCGTGTGTTCAAAAGCTGACGTCAAGTTTATGAAGCATGCACAGAGTTCGAGAAATGGACCAAGGTTTCGTTCGGGCCACCTTTAATTACGTGCGTATCACACTGATTCCAAGCAGAGCAAGCAGGAGTCATGGTCCTAAATAGAAGGTGCTGTGACGTCATCTATAACTATATAACTATGTAATTCATGTATAAAGAAGGTTTATACTCTGTTCGCTCTCAAGTTTGAGGGTACGTCATTCGCGCGAGTTAGGTTTTGCGCTCTAGAAACGCACCCTCTGAGTTTTCATTTATGCACGCGAAATAAAGGCGCACAATTCGAATGCTTAAGCGAATGCAGAATCGGGTCTTACGTCACCCTCAAAAAATCGAGACCGAACACAAGTATAAAGAACTGAGTCTAGATAGCTTTCTCGCTTTGTTAAATGGGGAATCGCGGTAATTAAGTTGCAGCTGTAATCGCGATACGTACACACAATATAGTATATCTCATGGAACAATGTGTCAGTGTAAGTGCCTCCTGTTGGAAACTCTCCGTCTTGGTGAGAATTTCAATTTGTTTGGGTTTCCCACGATATCATGCTACATACAGCTGGCCAGTGAGAAGAATCCTTCCAAGTAGGCTAGAGTTTGACCTTGGGCTTTGTTGAGGTATGAGCAAAAGCCGTTCGCACTGGAAATGACGAAGCCTGAAGTTTGAAGGGTATGGTAAAAGCTTTCAGATGGCAGAAATGGACACATGTGGGATGAATGAAGAGCTTCGTACCAAAATGTACCTCCGCTTGCGATGGTTGGTTGCATCGACTTTGGACATGATCATTCAGTGAGTAATGACATATTTGGTGCCATTGCAATGCCCCGGGATGGATCGATGTTTGGCTACAGATGATGGGCCGCAAAGCGGTTTTTCAGTTTGATCACATGGGGTGGTAACACTGAGGGGATTCAAAACTGTTCAAGATCCTCTAGATACTGCCAACCAAAGCGGAAAAAAAATTGTGTGATTGCCCTGTTGTTTGCACTAAAGGTGCTGTTAATTGCGTACTGCATGTAGCGTCATGCATATAACCGCCCGCATGGCAACATGCAAAGCGTACGCGCTTGTAAGGGTGAAAACAAATGGTAATTGCACTTAGAATGAGCAACATTTTCGTTGATTGTTCAGCCATTCGGAGAACGTATTGCGTCCGAATTAGGTTAGAACCTGTCTGGGAATCTTTTCACGCACCTTTTATGTGAATTTGGCGCAAGTAGATAAAACAATGACACAAGCTTTTGCAGACATCATATACATACTCCAAACATTCGGCAAATTTATATAGAGATGGTAACTACACACAATTTTTTTTTTGTGGTACTCAACAGAAAATTCAATTTTGCGTGCACCAAAGATGAAGAATGTCACTTGTAATGTATATTAAATTATGCGTTACGACATTCCTTTTCATAATATAAAAGCCTCAATTTGCCAAAAATGTCAGTCACATGAGGTTTTATTATGTAAAAAAACCATATGCTTTTAAAATTATGGCATTTGATAATATGGTCTTTTTGTACAATAGGGTCGGCAACCATGATCATAACTCGTTTAAGATACTGAGATTAAGAGTTACTGCTTCTCATTTTCAACACTGTAGCCATTGCGCTGTTATACACAACGTCTTTCTGGCGCAAGTGGTATTCTTACAAACATCACAAATTTTAAGTGATCTTAAATATTTTCTTGTGACCAAGTAATTGATAGCTTTTACAGATTGAAGTGGTTTGCCTAAACTTAATGAATGACATGCTGAGTGAATTTGACCTTTAAAGTGACGTTTGTTTGGTTGCTTTTGTGAATGCATTTTGCTGTTGAATGGGGGGACTCAACAACCTATTGGTGTAGATGTTCTTATTTGTAACTAGCGGGAGGCCAGCGCTTCGCGCGGGCTCCCGCTAGCTGATGTGGAACAGGAGAGATCACTGAAATGGGAGCAATCAATGAAACAGAAGCGATCACTGAGGATTCAAGGACCCGTCTGTCCGTATTCAAATACCAATGCAGCTGCAGTAAATTTACACCCTCAGGGGTAATTGACCCCGGACCGGGGTCCTAGGGGGGCCCCGGGGTGAGTGCTAACCGTAAAAAAAAAATAAATGTTCAGCCCTTGAGGTTGTGACAAAATTCAGAGAGGGAGAGAAAGTGAGAAAGAGGAAAAGAGTGAGGTGAGTGGGAGAAGAGAGAGAGAGAAAGAGAGAGAGGGGGAGAAAGAGAGCCCATTGGAGATACACTGGGCCCATTTCCCCTCCGGCGCAATGACACTAAGTACGTTGAAATATACTCTGTAAACCATACGAAAATTCCATTTTTTTCGCGCTATGCGTGGTTAATAAATTTAGTGCTGGCTGGCCCTCTCTTGGTTTGAGAGTTAACACAAACACAATTAAGATTTTGTTTTATAAAACGGTTCGTCATGAATTATGAAGTGGACTACTTACCAATTTAAAATCGTTTCTATCAAATATACATGAAAAAATAGGTTTTGGAAAGTGAACCTTGCAAGGTTTCTGCGCTTCGTGCCTGAACCCCCCGGGCCGCTTCAACTCTCCATGAACACTTCATATATACTCCCCGCCTAAAAAATCCGAACGATATAAATTACTGTATTAAAAAGGTATGTAGGTATGTAGGTGAATTATAATAATAAATGCCAGGAGCGTTGTTCGCGTAATGTGTTTGCTTATTGACCTGTGTCCGTAATGCATTGATAACGTAGCATGATGTGGAAGTTTGAGAGATTTATCCAGCTGGCTTGGCGCATTCATTGGAAAGCAAGTTAGAGCACGTTGATGGCCATTTCAATATCGTTCGGATTTTTTAGGCGGGGAGTATATTATTATTTGAAACAAAACTAAAACCATCAGCTATATTTTACTTTTTAAAAACCGTTTATCATACCTCTATCATTAAAAAGTGAAACAATTACAAATTTATATTTGTTTCTATCAATTGTTCATGAGAAAATGTGTATTGGAAAGTGAACACTGCAAGGGTTCCGCGCTTTGCAGGAGGGGGCACCCCACTCCCGCACCCACCCCCTGGGCTGTCTCCATAAACACTCTTGTACATATGAATATTTCAATCAAAAACACCTTTGCATCAACATTATAATAGGCCTACATGAAGCTCCCAAACCCCCGCGCCGCGCATGGCCACTTCGCAGCCACTGTTAACTTCAAACCCCCTTACCCATCTGGTTTTGGGTTCTGGAAAACGAAGTTGGTAAAAGGGGGCCCGTAACTCCAAGGTTCCCCTCGTTCCCGCAATTTCTCTCGGCGGCCCAGTACACCTGCAACCCTAAATCTGCACGTGTTTTTTTGTTTTGTTGTTTTTCCTTTTACCGTGGAGTCGGAATGATGGATTCGCACCCTTGCACTGAATTTCATTTACGCCAAATGATGTCATTGCAAAAGCAGAATAGTACTGGCGAAGGCGTTTAGTGTTTACGAATATCGTTATTATCTGCAGTATATGAAGTGAGACATGTTTAATTGCTCCTATGGATTTGGTAACGGGTCCAAGCTGACTTGTCATCTGCACAACACATCCCTGTCGATTCCCCTTTGAATTTTAGTGCACCACAGTTCGCTTTACTGAAAAGTCATGCTACAATATCTTTAAGATTCTTTAAGTTCCTTGGATTTGAGTGTAATGCAGGGCTGCTATTGGACATCACGAAGAGACATCCAGCTGAGAATTCCCCTTCAGATGTTTTTCTATAAAATTAAGCAACAAATATGTAATATTGCGTGCCGTCACGCTTGGTTCTAAAATATTTATGCAGCAAAAAAAAAAAAACATTTTCTTGGATACCTTTAAACTCTAGGCTAGTGACACTCAAAGCATGTTTAGAATCCTTCAGGGAACACGTGAAGGTAGGCCGATGTTAATAAGAACATAGAAAAAATTGATTTTTTTTCACGACCCTGAAGTGTGTAGAATAGAAAGTGATTTTTCACAATATTTTATAAATCGATTACTGGTACAATTAGAAAGAGTAAACTTCTAAAAGAATACCGGTAGCCTAGTATATGTAAAATAGGCCCTTAATCTTACATTGCTGCTGCATTCTCATCTCTGTATTTTCTCAGACGCTTTGCTTCATTTTTGCCATTTTCCTGAGGTTGTGTAACCTATTTGTCGCTTGCTTTTGCCATGGCAACTGGAGTGATATACATGATCAAGCCTAAGCCCGACTTCTGTTTTCTTTTGCTAAAGCGCGGCGGGCTTCCGTACGCGTTTGCACAACGACACAGTGCTAGTGATAGGTGTTGTTCGTAGAGTAGTAAGATTTTACTACTCTTAAGGGGGTTGTAACCCATTAATGCATTGGCGCATTGTAACATATGCACAAGCTAGTGTGCTGCAGTTGGCATGGTTGTTTATCCCATAACCCTGCATCAGCCAGCGACACGCTTTCAGCTAGCAACCGACCCATTTGTCCTGTTATTTCCATAGTAACTGTATGTTTTGAAAACAGGATGTCCAATGCAGCATTGGCTGGTATTACTTACCGCGGCCCTCTCAGAGAACGCTCAGGAACAGGTTGAGAATCTCTTTTATTATAATAGTAGTCTATTTCCCCAATTTTGGGATCGACATTTGTGCCTGTTCTACTTGGGTATTCTTCCAAACTTCAAAAATGTTTAAGTGCTCTTTGGGAGAGTGCTATGACAGAGTGTATTGAAAAAAAACAAAGAATTTGGTTTAAAAAAAAAAAAAAAAATATTCTTCTCTTTCACATCTATTTGTTAGTTTTGAAGACTGAAGAGTCTAATATAGAGGCAGACATTTCAAAATATGAAAATGTCAAATAAAATCTGAAAGAGAAGAACATCTTTATTGAAGGTCAGTTACCACCAAGTTGGTAATATTAGACATTTCTGCAAAAATGCAAATTGTCATCCCCCCCCCCCCCCAAAAAGCAAAACAAAAACAAAGAAAAAAAGGAATACAAAATGTGATATATGTGAGGGGTACAATATAGAATGGCCGCTAACATTAACTTTCTGGGTTAATCAAAATCAAAAACGGGACGCCACTTGGAAAGAGGTGGTGGGGGGCCGCCCGCAGTTCGTTACCCCTCTTCCAGACCAAATTAAGCCTGGACTTCTCACTGTGAATCCTTGGTGCATTTATTATTAAGGGAGTTCAATTATGTAGTCTTCGACCTCTCCTCTGAGAATGGCTCCGTCGGGATGATATTTCGCACGTCACCACCTCGAAGATAAGTCCGTCGCCATGATACTTCCCCAGAACATCTGTCCATGGATGGGTGTAGATGGCTCTTGATTATCGTCTGTTTCTTTTCAGAGGAACTTTTCAGCCTGTTGCCTGTACTTTGCAACAATCTGCCCTGGGAGGTCCATTGGAGATGAGGAGGTCATCGGATTGGAGGAGGAAATCAAAATTCTGTTGATCTTGTAGGCATTCTCCAATCCTACGGCATGTGGGCTGGAGATGTGGACACTGCATCGGTGAAAGGGAGGTGTGATCTTCTTCGTTAGTCTAGCTTCTCCCACCACATGGGGCCGGCTCCTGACTCGGATCTGGTAGCTCTCCGGTGCTGGCGATATCTTGAATCTGCTTCATTGGGGTAGAACCCGGGGGAGGTGGAGAGTGGTCACTGACAGAAGAACTCAATCATCACAATCGACGTAGTGGAGAACTACTTGGTGGAGATGAAGGTGGTTTTTCGTGGAAGTAGGGGTGAAGGGAATGTATCTTTAACCGCTCGTGCATTGGGATTTCTTGGATTAGGTCTGTATTTTTTCTGATGGTTCATCACTTTGCCGTAGAGAATGTTGTCCCATGGACAATAGTCACTCCTGAGTTGGGGTCCACATCCTATATAGGGAAGAAAATTTACTTTTCCCATCACATTTAAGATAGCTCACAAGGTTTAATAGCTCCCATTAAACTTTTCCATCCAACAAGGTTAAATTGTTTGGAAATGGGCAGGGCTTTGATTTATGAGGAAAATTACGGGGTAAAATAAAAAGGTGAAAACAATTTTTGAAAAAAGTGCTAAAAACATCGATTTTTCGTCAGTTTTTTGGCTCGAAAAAACACGAAAAATCTGATTCATAACAAACGCAAACAATAAGAAAAAGGGAATACAAATCAGAAGGGGAATTCATTGGAGAGGTGGGGGCGCCCTTATACCCCTCTTCCAGGCCATATTACGCCTGTACTTCTCACTGTGAATCCTGTTGCATTATTCTATACAAATGTTAGAGACAAATTCATTAATGTATTTCTCGACCTCTCCTCTGAGGATTGGCCTCCGTGGATGAATAATTTTCGGAAAGTACACCTCGAATATAATTCCGGCAGTCCAGGATTGACTCTCTCTTGAATCTCCCGGAACCTCTGTCCATGGATGGGTGTGATGGCTCCTTGATGATCTTCTGTTTATTTTCAGGAGGTGATTTTTCAGCCTTTTGCCTGTACTTTGCCGCAATCTGCCCTGGGAGTCCATTGGAGACGAGGAGGAAAACGCGGGCCTTGGAGGATGACATTTCCTGTTTTGATCTTGTAGCAATTCTTCCCAATCCTACGCATGCAGGAGAAAGTGGACATCTGCATCGAATCGGTGGAAAAGGGAGTGTGGGTCTTCTTCGTAGTCTAGCTGCTCCCACCACATGGGGCCGGGCTCCGGACTCGGATCTGGTAGCTCTCCGGTGCTGGCGATATCTGAATCTGCTTCATTGGGTAGAAGCCCGGGGGAGGTGGAGGTGGTCGACTGACCAAGAAGGAACTCAAATCATCATCATCGCGGTAGGGAGACTAATTTGGTGGTGAGATGACAGTGGTCGCCTGACAAGAAGGAACTCGTCATCAGCATCAACTGGTAATGGAGACAACTTGGGGGGAGATGAAGGTGGTCGAGTGGAAGTAGGGGCGAGAGGGATTCTTTTCTTGGTCGTGGGATAGGAGGGCCTACCCATGGCATTTGGATTTCTTGGATTAAGTCTGCTTTTTTCTGAGGTTCTCGTCGTTTGTCGTAGAAATGTTGTCCCCCATGGACAATAGGCACAGTGTCCGCCTCTTGTGTTCAGTACGGAGATGGTTGGATAGGTCTTCGGTTTTTGTGTCGCCATGTAATTTGCATCCCCTCGTCATTGCAGTACAGTCGTTACACCAGTCTATGGGTACCAGCCGTGGGGGTTGGAGGCTTCTATCCTGTCCTTTGCATCTCGAAGCTATATTTCTGTAATAGATGACGAAGTACAGAAAAGGGGAATAAGGCACATGCCTTATTTTTTTAATTTTTTTAGTTTAACTTTTTAAGAACAGATTTTTAGATTCCTTACCATTTAGGTCGACTGACCTTCCTGTCTATTTTTGTAAGCGTATGCACAGTCCAATGCATACTGGTCGTACTCTCAGGCCTCAGATGGTCCTTTATATGTTTTGGTTTTGAATATGTAGCGTAATTTGGTCTGAACCCATAGAACCTATCAAGAAAATTTGAACATTTTTTTGGGGGGATACTTCGTGCTCGCAGACACGGACAAGTGAACACATCACACACCCACTACAGGGCATCCATTTTTTCTCACAATGCTTTCAATATTTTTACAGTCTTTGAGCTTTTTCAAACACTGGTTTCAATTTAACGGGCCATATTAATAAAATTGTCTGGTTTAATGTGTTGGTTACTGATGAACAAGATGGATCACAGCGACAATGAATTTAACAGACTCACAACAATAATGGCCGCCGATGGGGGGGGGGGTGGGCCCGAACTCCAGGTAATCTGTTGAAATCAACTAATTTTTTTGAGCCGAATCAGCTACAAGTTTTGACAATCTTTAGCTTCTCAGCCCTTAAAGGCAGACTCAGAGATTTTTGAAATCTAATTTTTTGTGTAGTCAATTAAAAAATGCAGTCATCTGGAAGCGTAAAGATAGTCACCTAAATGCTTTAATGAATTTAAAATCCTAAGTTAGAGATGAATTGTAATTTTTTTTTTCATGGAGTAAACCATTATGCACAGTAATGACATGCCGATAGGATACAGTGTATAACAAAAATTCCAGATCCAAAATTAAAATAAAGTTGGGATTTTTAATATGTAGGACTTCGGTTTGAGCTTAGTTATCACACAGTGATTAGTATAATGGCAAACAATTGTTTTTTTAAATTTTTTTTTTTTTTTTTTTTTTTTTTTTTTTAATTTAAATTTTTTTTTTTTTTTTTTTTTAAAAATTTTTTTTTTTTATACATTATCTATAGCAAAAGAACCATTATTTGTTTAAAAATGAGTGCGCCCGCATTGGGAAAATCTCCGAGTCGCCTTAGCTCCGGGCATCACTAAACCGTCTATTTGCTTAATTAAGCATGATTTGAGGCCCAGTCGATTTTGTGATTTACGCAGGCTTCATCTATATCTCCTTCCCCCTCTCCTCTCGCCCTATCTCCTCTCTCTCTCCCTATCTCTCTCTCATCTCCTCTCTCCACCTCTCTCTCTCCTCTACAATTATAATATATATTGTTGAAAATGATGAAAGATGATCTTCAACACAGTTAAAATACTATGAAAAGAAGAGTCAGCAGTGTAATTTACAACAAAATATATTTATTTCATTCACACGACTATAGTTTCAGTTCTTCAGGTGAATAGATTCTTTAATATTACTGGTCATAAAGTTCAAAGGGCTACGTCGGCATGTCTTGTAAAGTTACATAATGCTGGTGACCAAAGTCTAGTGTGGTCGCATCCGTTAAAAAGGCACAAGGCAAAAGTTTTTAACGCTATGTCGGATATAATCCGTGAAAATCACAATAAGAGTCGTAGAACATCCAAGAAATTTATGGACTCTTCATCAGGTGCCTTGTTCCCCAAGACGTGTTTCTGATAGAAAACAGTTTTCTATTCCCAGGCAGAAGTCCTGCGTGAAAATGATGCGTAATGCTGGATGACAAATGCATATTCCAAGTAAATAGCATAGAGATGCTTGAGAGATGCTTGTGTTTACGCGTTGCCTGACGCGCACCCGTCCGCACACTTGGACACAAATGAGGTGGTTATGGCGAAGTTGAAATCTTTAGAAGCAAAGTAGGCCAGAAAAACTGGTGGAGTTCAAATTCGTACGGGTCTGCTGCCAGAAGTTTTATGTGAACGCCCCGTAGAGGAAGGACTGGAGTCTTGTATATAACGATACATTATAACATATGTACACATACCATCTACACATTACTGTCGTCTGCTGAATACATTTAATCATGAATTTAAACGTCTTCAATCCTGTGATTCATGCATGAGTCTTCAATCCTGCAAGGCAGAGTACAACTACCAAATGAACCTTTCAATCTACGTCAAACTCACCATCAACCAACCAAGTTCCTCAGAAGTTGTCGTGGCTGCTGGTAAGTATTTGGTCTTTTCATCTGCTTCACCCTCTTTCTCCCTCCATTTTCACTGCTCACTATCCCCTCTTCCACTTCACCGTCACTATCCCCTCTCCATTTCACTGCACACTATTCCTCTTCCATTTCACTGGTCACTTCCTCTTCCATTTCACTGTCACTTTCCCCTCTTCCATTTACTGGTCACTTTCCCCTCTTCCATTTCCCTGGTCACTTTCCCCTCTTCCATTTCACTGTTCACTATCCCCTCTTCCACTTCACTGGTCACTATTCCCTCTTCCACTCACTGGTCACATATCCCTCTTCCACTTCCACTGGTTCGCGATCCCCGCTTCCAGTTTCACTGTTCACTATCTAACCTCTTCCACTTCACTGGTCACTTTCCCCTCTTCCATTACGGTCACTATTCCCTCGTCCATTCACTGTCACTATCCCCTCTTCCTTGCCCTGTCAACTTTCCCCTCTTCCAGCTTCACTGGTCATATCCCCGTCCATTCAACTGCCCACTTTTCCCTCGTCACGTCACTGGTCACTATCCCCTCTTCCATTTCACTGCTCACTTTTCCCTCTTCCACTTCACTGTTCACTATCCCCTCTTCCACTTCACTGCTCACTATCCACTCTAACACTTCACTGCTCCCACCTATCCCCTCTTCCACTTCACTTTCACTATCCCCTCTTCACTTCACTGGTCACACTATATCAGCCCCCCTCTTCCACTTAACTGGTCACTTTCCCGCTTTCCACTTCACTGGTCACTATCATCCCCTGCTTCCACTTTCCCTGCTCACTTTTCCCTCTTCCTCTTCACTGGTCAACTATCCCCTCCCATCCCCTCTTCCACTTCACACTGCTTCACTATCCCCCTCTATCCCCTCTAAAACTTCACTTCTCCACTATCCCCCCCTCTCCACTTCACTGTCACTATCCCCTCTTCCACTTCACTCCTCCTCACTTTTTTACCCTCTTCCACTTCACTGGTCACTATCCCCTCTTCCACTTCACTGGTCACTATCCCCTCTTCCACTTCACGGTCACGTTCCCTCTTCCTGTTTTCTACCACTTCCATTTTCTCCAAGTATGATTTCAGAACGTCACGTCATACAATGCATGCTTTGGTGTGAATAACCCAGTGTAAATACCAGGGGTCAAGTAATGGACACTTGCCACAGCACATTGATTCTAACAAATCTAACGTAATTTGAATTTGATGATTTTGAGTGTGTTATTTCAAGGGCCAACATCAAGTCGATTTGAAAATAAGTTGATACCTATTTATGTGCATCAAGTCTGTTATCCCCAGAGGTTTTTCATTGTACATCGACTTAGTAGCATCAGATTTAAAACACCCTATCTTTTATATAATTCAATGGGATTTGAGAGTGCAAATGACGGTTCAACCCTGGTGATTAACTGCTTTTGCATGGGATTGTGGGGCTTTCTGAAACAATCCTCTTGCATCTTCTCTAACGTAATTTCCTTCTTCTCCACTTGGAACCACAGGTTTTGTTACACCGATTTCTGAAAAGTAGCAGGTAGGCTTGTGTTTCTACTGGGCCTCGCAAAGTATGCCTAGGGGTCTTTTGCATTTTTAAAGGGGAATTGGTATGTTTTACACACAATTTAAAGAAGGGGGCATTTGGTATTAAACCTGAATAAATGAGGTGAAAATGGTGTCCTTTGGTACAAGACTACCACGGATTAATCGTAAAAACATGCAAACAGGGAATTATGGGAAATCTTGCCAGGGAAGTGCACTTGACTTGACTGTCCTTCACAGGAAGGGAAAATGAGAATGATTGAGTAAGGGCCTATTGCAGAAAATGGGTGAAAAGAGGGTAGGCCTAATAGATAGAAAAACTGTTGAAAGGGGGACATTGAGTAATACAAGGTAGGTTGACCAATAATACAATGTAGGTTGACCACTATACAATGTATGTTTGACCAGTACTACAATGTAGGTTGACCAGTAATACAATGTAGGTTGACCAGTAATACAATGTAGGTTGACCAGTAATACAATGTAGGTTGACCAGTAAACAATGTAGTTGCCATATTGCCCTAGTAATGTGTAACAAGAATGTTTCTTCACTCCCCTGAAACATTCAGGAACACTGCATACCATTGAACTCGCGTAACAGCAAAATCTTAAGTTCACAGCTAACGGCCAACAACAGGATAATCTTGGTACTACAAACGCCTACTCCACAGCTAGTTTCGGTACAAAACTCGCAAAGTCCTTCAATCAGCATCCAATTCAAATGCTATAGTTTCAAGCAGTCATCGTAGGATCACCTCGCATAACAAAGGCTAGACATTTGGAAGGTTTACCAGTCCATCACCAGCAAAAAGAAATTTCTCATCTTTCAATCTTCACTCCCCATTAACTCATCAAGGTTTTGTAATATGCAACAACCAACTTGCAACTACGCAAAACTATAATCCATATTGTGAAGAGCAATGAAATAAATCTTGGAAGAGGTTTTCCCAATTCTGTCAGACAGCAATGCCACAAATTCCTAAGTCCATATGAATGAAGAAAGCATAATAACCCGTTCAGTCCGAGAGAGACCACCGCTGCCACCAAATGTACAAGGAAATGTTCTATCACTCCTGAAACACCATGAGCGCAAGGCACTGGAAAACTGCTATATAAACCACTGAAGAAAATAACTAATCTCAAGGATGTGTGCCGTGCCATTACAATTTATAATAATGGTCACTCAACAGGCTGAACAGAAAAAGATGTACATAAGCTGGCATCCAGAAATCAAGGAAGAAAAATACATGTGCCTTCAACTACAAGCCTGACTTGGGCCTTGCTCGGATTGGCTGGGCTAAACCTAACATCCCACTTCAATGAATTCTATATTGCTAAGCAAATTGGTTCCACTCTACTGAACAATGAAGACCTGTACAGAAAACTTATGTGTGCTAGTCTGAGATTCAGCTTTTCCCTGCTGTGATATATTGCCTTAACTTTTTGACTCTTACAAATGTTTTAAAAAAATGGGTTCGTTCGCGTACATGCTGTCATATTGTAACGGACCGAGCTTGGCAAGACTGTAATAAAGCACAATAAAATAGGGACTAAAGTTTCTGGTAGCACTTTCTCATATGGATTCAATTCAATCTTAGCATATACGAGAAAGAGAAAAAACATACCTTGATCTTCATCATCTAGTCCGTTCATGAAGTGTCGGTGCACAACAGTTATAACATCACCTTTGTCAAGCTTGATTTGATTGTCTAATCTTTTTTATGTTGTCAATAAGTGAATGAGCTTTTAAACTAATATTTGTTAGTAGATTGAAGGTATTGCCCTGTTTTTGTATGACATAAAAAAAAGAAACCCCCACAAATCAGATATTCTCCTCAAGCTTTTTCACCGGTGAGTATTTACCATTTTATATTTTGTAAGTCCGATTTTATGTTTTTCCTTATTATGAAGCAGAGAGAGAGAGTGGTGGAAGAGACTGAGATAATTCACATGACAACGGTATGGTGTGGCAGTATTATTATTGGTGGGATTTCCTCTCATTTGCTCTCTCCAGTTCATTTACATTACTATGTGTTTCAATTTCTATTGCAAGACAAATCTTTAAGACATTTAACTTGAGACTGTCGGGGTAGATGAGCCATTTCTACATGGCATGTTTTGTGCCTCTTTACAACTAAAATCACCAATCGAAATCTATTTACTAAATACACCATAAATTAGTCAATCACTCCCCAGTATATGACGCTTGCAATTTGAGCAGGAACTAGATTATTTACTAAATAATAGTAATCAAAATAAAATAATAGTACTATAAAAATTTCTTCTTAATTCTGAGAAGAGAAATACTGCTAAAATTTTATTTTAGAAGCGGGGCCTCAAATGTGGAACGTTGCCTATGTTTACAACAAAGCAAAAGCTGATTTTTTTCCTCCCACTGCACTTCCAGAACCGTATCCAACAAAGATATTCAGCGTTAGTTCCCTATCCCACTCAACGAGTACGCATCGTAAACCCGTACGCACATTGCCTAACATGCCGTACTGTGAGCGAGGGCTCGAACGCAGGCCTAAAGCAATAATACAAATACCAAACATACGCAGCACGGACGATGTTTACAGGGGTAATCCCTGCCATGAACCAATATTTATGAAGATAAGTTTGATTTATTTGTTATAGGAAATATCTAAATTTAATCAAAAAATAGATCAAACATTTGAGCCACCTATAAATCCCCTCATACACATGAAGCAATCATAGCAATATTTTGGGGAAATGAATTGCAATAAAGTGGCAACTATCATACTAGGTTTTGCATAGGATGGAATCGCCGAAGAAGCTTAATGCTGATAACAGTACAAAATTATTAAAAGAACTCCGATAACTTGCTAAACTTGACTCTAACATGAGCCAAAATATCATGGGATTTCACCCCGCACCACTGCTAACGTGTGCCTATCTATCTCGAGCAAATTTTCACCTTTTTTTTTTTTTTTTAAAAAACAATCAGATTTGGATAAATCATTACATTATGGCCTCTTCTCATTCTCCAAAAATAAACCCTTATATTACTTCATGCCAATGAAGGGATGGCGAAAGAATTTGTTTTCTTCCCTCTTCCCTAGGACCCCCCCCCCCCCTCACCACTTCCTCCCCTTTTGGGGGGGTGCCTCATCCCGGGCAGCTGGCTGAGAACGCCTGCGTCGCCCCCCGTAGTGAGACCATATCCCGGCATTTTTTCGTGTGAAATGACACTACTATGATGTAGACAGACTTCTGATTCATTTCAAACTTTAAAATTAGCATTGTAAAGGTTTTTTGAGTTTACAATTTTAAATTATACACAATATTGAAAATCTCTGAGTCGCTTTAAGAGTACTACTTCTTTTTTCAGTACTTTTAGGACATTTTACGACGTCGTGCATGACTGTAACGCTTCCTTCCTGGTGCATTGATAATTCATCCAATCGAAACATTTTTTGTGCTTTAAATATGTTCTTTACACCAAGTAAAAATCTGTCTTTTGGAACTGATTGATTTCGCCTAAAGCTTACGCATGACATGCTGAGTGAACTTGACCTTTAAGTTAGTGTTAATTGAGGTCTGCCTTTTGGGACATTTTCTACTGTTTTGTTACCTTGAGAACACTGCACCTATTAGTTGGTAACGTTATGTCCTGGTCATAAAGCCGCTTTCCCCAATTTTGTTGGCTATCAATTTCCTTACCATTTTTCAGCAACTTCTGTACTGTTAAGGAACATCTAAGCTTAGGTCCCTGGTTCGCCTTTTGTGTTTCGAAATTAAAGTGTGTTAAGACCATTTATCATAATCGCCTTTGATGCATGTAATATCCTCCAATTAATTTCTTTTGCTTTTTTCAATCCGTCATCTTATTTCTGGCATAGAATTCCCCCAGAACACCTCCTCATTGAGAAGGCCAAGAAAAAAGTCTTCGCATTTGCTCACTGATTGACTGACATTCTGAGTTGTGAACTTGACCTTTAAAGTTCCGTTTGTATTGTCTGCTGCCTTTTGGGACACTCTGCTGTCGTTAACTGTGAGAACATGCACCCTTGGTTGTACGTTATGTCGTTGATCTATAATACCTCTTTCTTCCCCCAATTTTGTGGCTATCAATTTCCTTACCATTTTCAATCTCTGGGTTCGTCTTCCCTGTAAGGAACATCTAGCTTAGAGGACTGGGACGCTTTTAGGTGTTTAGAATTAAAGTGTTTTACCATTTATTCATCAC
>JAMKCH010028220.1:0-27909 GCA_023653785.1 Ophioderma brevispina
CTCTTGTTCTGAGAAGTAAACACAGGAATTTTGAAGTGTTTTTAAATATATTTTTGAAATAATCTTACTATATAAACCTTGTATGATTCTCCATATTGCTAGACAATTATTTTCATAAATTCCATATTTTGTAGTTGTTATGTACCACTTTTCTTGTCATGCAATAGCCTTCTTTATGATCAACAACACCAGCAGTAGTAGTAGGCCTCATTACTGCTGGCAGATCATTATCGGATGTATTAACCTTCTTGTAAAAGGTCCACTTGTTGATTTTTTTTTTTAATATATAGAAAATTTGACAAGAAAGTCTACTTTTTGGTAATCAGATGTTCAAAAAGTTAAGAGGACCACTTTTTAGGTTCGATATACAAAACCTAGCAAAACCGGAAACACACTAATCACTTTATTCAAACTCCTTTCTCAATCATTATCAAGAAATAAAAATACAGGCAAGAGCAGTGATTCATCAAAATGCATTCAATCAAGCACTGCACACATGGTGGTCCTTTCACACCCAGGGCTGTACGCAGGTATTATTTTGGGGTGCGGGACTTTGAAAAAGGTGGACGTTTTGAGGTTTGAGGTAAAAGTGGACATAACCCCCTAAAAAGGTCTTTTTTTGGACCTTTTGAACATCTGATCACCAAAAAGTGGAACTTTCTTGTCATAATTTCTCTGAATTTTGGATCTTTTTATCAAACAATTCAGCAAAAATCTAACTTGTTTCCCCTTTTGTTGAATTGTGCACCCTCCCCCCCAAGAAAATGCTCAAAGACCTAGTTTCACTAGTAGCATCTCGCCCTATAGTACAACCCCTTATCCTATGTTTGTTATTCACAGGCAAATGATATCAAATGCCTCCATTTTTTAGTCCTGAAAAGGAGACAGAGCTGTGTACACAGAAATGGAATGCCCATCTCTCTTTTTCGAAGCAACTGGTCCTGGTTCAGACTCCACCATAATGTTGCTGTATGGGGATCGCTACACCAGTCTGTTACCTTCCCAGCATAATAATACTAGTACCCATTTATACACCTAGTTAGAAAGGAGTAATTGAGGTTAAGTGTTTTACTCAATTGCACAACTCATTGGCTGCAGCAGGGCTTGAACTCACAACCTTTGGCATGAGGGTTGAGCGCTCAATCCACTGTACCACACACACACGTGCTCTTAATTCTGACCAAAATGATAACTCAGGTCTACAGCATGGCATATACTCTAATAGGGGTGCAAGCCCAAGCATGAGTCAGCTACTGAGGAGTTAAATAATTAAAACAACTGAAAATATCCGGGGGGGGGGGAGGTTGGATTTATTTGGCATCCGTCGGAAAATGAGCAGTCTATATAAATGCCCATATGTATATAGATTCTATGGTGTTAAAGGCTCAAGATACGGTCATTTTTCTGTCATAACTGTGCGAAAACGGTTTACTGCAAAAGGCCACACCCATAAAACGAATCTTATAAGTTAACTTCACAAAAAAATGCGATTAACTATGACCAATCAGGTCTTGGAAAGGAAATCTGAGCAAAATGTGGTGCGATATGAGCTAGAACCTGTCAATACGTTGGGTATACATTGCGTTGCATGAGCGTCGTAGTCCCGTGTGCGTTTGTATACATTCGTGCTCGGACCTCGTGGAGTCAATAGGCGTGGTAGGACCCCATATACATGAGAATGAGACTAAATTTGAATAAATAACGTTCTCAGCAGTCTAGGGATTTTTGAAATGGCGCAAAAATTGAATTTTCAAATGCATTTTTCTCCAAATTTCTACTACGAACTAAAAGTTCGCAGAACAAAATTGCTTTAAATGATGTCTTCTTGCAGTATGGTAAAAATTGAATGAATTCATCAAGCGGTTTTGGAGGACTCAATCAGGCATATTAATGCCGATTTAGGGATTTTTTCCATAGAGCTCCACAGGAGCCTGGCAACCTCCAAAATCCCAACTCTAGAATCGAACATCAGGCGTCCTTCCCCCCTGAAAATATCTTAAGAGACCTGTATGCATTCATTCACACACAAACCTAAACCCTAACTTTCTTTGTACCCTAACCCTTACCTCCATCAGCAGTAGTAGTAGGCCTGAGAGGCAGTGGTTCATTCTCTGGTGCATCTGCCTTGTACCATGTTTCCCAGCCATCTGGTCTTTCAGCTATCTGTACACACAGTCCATCCATTGGTCCAGGCAGTACAGACAAGGCTAGGATATCATCCCATTTATCATCTGGTATGAATGCAGGAGATGGGGACTCACAGTCAAAGTCTGCTAGAGTCAGCTCCATGTTGCCTAGGCCTGGGTTACCTGTAATGGGGAAGTATACAAAGCATACAATTGCTATGACTACCATGCAGGATTGTAACCGCTGATTTCTTCTTTATTGTTGGTGCATATTCGCAATAACTCTTATGACTTTTGTCAGAGAGAGAGAGAACTAACAACCACTTCTATATCCTGTTCAGTTCTAAATACAGCCTCACTCATTGGATTTAGAGAATAAAGCCAACGATTTTTTTGAAGTGGTGCTCTCTCAACATCGAATCGAACCCACCGGCTATATACCGTTATTTTTGCCATGGAATAACTTAATGGCACTTAAAATCAAGGTATATCGCTGGTTCGAAACAACGTAGAAAGAGAGTACTGCTTAAAAAAAATATAACACTTTAATTCTCATTCTATAACAGTGTAACAGAGATGGAACTATTCCTCATTTCAATCAATCATACGTTAATTTTCGCAAACATATTTGATTTGCACATTTCAATGCCAATGCCACTTTAGACCTAACTTGTGAGACAGTTTAAAATCTATCTTCAATTTTAACTAAAATCATGACGAACTTATTTCTTGCAAGATAGACAAGACCATAAAACTTTGTGGAGCAACTCATAGGTGTCAGGAATCAAAGGTGGAATTGTTTCAAAACAAACAAATCAAGTCATGTCACTGTCATGTTGTCACCGAGGCTGACATTTGGGTGGCGGGGCTGGGCGGGCAAGAGATAGCAGAGCACAGATAGGGTAGGGTAGGGAAGGGCAGGGAAGTGGTATGCGTCGATATAGTAGAGTAACGTAAGTCTAGTCGCGAGAGTAGAGTCGAGTACGAGAGAGAAAGAGTAGAGTCGATTCCAGTAGGCAAGGGACAACGAGAAAGCGTAGCGTCGCGTCGGGCCGGTCCCGGCCCGGGCGGCCCGGCGTCGCCTCCGTCTCGCACGTCGCTTCGGTCCTGGGCCGGGACGAGTCGCGTCGCGTGGGTAGGGTCCGGGTCAAGGTCCGGGTCCAGGGTCGGGCCTCGTCGCGTCTCGTCGCGTCCGCCCGCCCGTCGCGTCGCGTAGGGCCGGGCCGGCCCGCGTCGGCGTCGCTTCGGGAGGGGAGGGAATGGAGAGTAATTAGAGTAGGGCATGGCAGGGCAGATCAGAGCAGAGAAGCGCACGACCAGAACACTTGTGGAAGCAACTGCATACCAGGGTCAAGGGAATCAAATGGGGAATTGTTTCCAAACAACCAAATCACAAGTCATGTTCACTCGTCATGTGTCACCAGTCCCTGACTTCGGGGCGGAAGGGCGGGCAGAGAGAGCATAGCAGAGTAGGGTAGGGTAGGGAAGGAAAGGGAAAGGAAATGGGAATGGTAACGGGAAGGGAAGGAAAGGGAAGGGAAGGGAAGGGAAGTGAAGGGAATGGCCTCGTCCGAGTAGACGAATCGCAGTAAAGAGAAAAGAAAGCGTCGCGTAGATAGAGTTGGACGGGACGCGTCAGCGTCCGAGGCACGACAAGCATCAAGAGTCGAGTAGGGCCGGGCGCGGGAGGGCAGGGTGCGGCGTCACGTCGCGTCTCGTCGCGTCGCGTCGGGAAGGTCGCTCTAGCGTCAGCGATAGAGTACTGGGCCCGGGCCGGGCCGGGCCGCGGCCGGCCGGCGGGGTCTGGTCTGGTCCGGGTCGGTCGGGTCCCGCGTCCGCGTCGCGTCGCGGCGTCGCGCCGCCGCCGCGCCGAGACGCGCCAGCTTCGAGTCGGGCCCGGTAGCAACGAGTAGCGTCCGAGTCGGGCAGGGTCGGAGGCCTGCAGGGCCGAGCAGCGTATAGTAGCCCCGCTACGCGTAGAGGTAACGAGTCGAGTCCGAGCACAGTCTAGTCAGCGCGCGTCTCGTCGCGTCTGTTCCGGGCCGGGTCGCGTCGCGTGCGTAGAGTAGCGTAGCGTCGGGCTGTACCGGGCGCGGTCTCCGTCGCGTAGCGTCCGTCGGCGTCGGGTCGGTTCGTGTCGGGCGGTCCCGTGCGCCGCGTCGCGTCGACGACACGCGTCTACGTCGCGATCCGCGGAGAGTAGAGCCCATTTCGTCCTCGCCGCGTCGCAGTCGAGTAGGTAAGGGAAGGGTAGAGTAGAGTAGGTCGATGGGATGCAAGTAGACGTCGAGTAGCATTCTGGGTAAGGAGTAGGGCATGGCAGGGCAGGTCTGGCCTGGCAGAGCCTATCCGCAGCAAGTCGAGTCGCAGACGCGTCAGGTCGCGTACGCGACCGTCGGGGCTGGGGCTGGGGGGCGGGGCCGGGCCTGGCCGGGTCGCGTCGCGTCGCGTAGAGTAGCGTCGGGCCGGTCTCGTCCGTCCGCGTCAGCGCTCTCGTCGCGCGGCCGGGCCGGGCCGGCCGGGCCTGGGCCGGGCCGGGCGGTCGGGCCGTCGGGTCGGGTCCGGGTCGGGTCGCCGTCTCGTCGCGTAGCGTCGCGTCGCGTCCGCGTCTCGTCTCGTCGCGTCGCGCCGCGTCCGCGACCGCGCGCTCTCGTCCGTCCGCCGTCGCGTCGGGCCGGGCCGGCCCGCGTCGCGTCAGCGTCCCGCGTCGGCGGTCGGGACCGGGCGCGGCCGGGCCGCGTCGCGCAGCGTTCTCTGTCGCGCCGCGCCGCGTCGGTCGCGGTCCGGTCGCGTTCGCCAGCCCCGTCTCGTCTCGCCGCGTCGCGTCGCGTCGGTCCGGCCGGGTCTCGATCTCGTCCGCTCGCGTCCGGCTCGGGCCGGGCCGCCTTCGCGTCGCGTCGCGTCCGGGTCGGGTCGGGTCGGGTCGGGTCGCGGCCGGGCATCGGCCCGCGTCGCGCCGCGCGTCGCGTCGCGCCGCCGGTCGTCGCGCGTCCCGTCAGCGTCGCGCCCCGTCTCCGTCTCCCGCGTCGCGTCGGCTCCAGGGCCCGGGTATCCGTCGCGTCGCGTCGGGCTGGGGACGAGGAAGGGAGAGTACTGTCGCGTAGGGTCAGGTTCTGGTATGCAGGGCAAGAGGATAGAAGCGTAGAGTATATAGAGTAGAGGTAAGAGTAGAGAAAAGTATGGGAGGGGAGGGGGGGGAGGGGAAGGGCCGGGAAGGGTAGTAGTATATAGATGTAGGTAGGGTAGGGTAGGGTATGGTTGGGGCATGCAGGGCAAGCAGAGAATAGAAAGTAGATAGAGAAGAGTAGAGGTAAGAGTAGAGAAAGGTATAGTAGAGTAGAGTAGAATCAGGGAAGGGAAGAATAGAGTATAGTGAGTAGAGTAGAGAAGGGTAGGGTAGTGCAGAGTAGAGTAGAGTAGATTAGAGAAGAGAAGAGTATAGTAGAGTAAGAGTAGAGTCGAGAAAAGTATCGTAGAGAAGATTCAGTAAGGGAAGGTAGGGAAGGTGAGTAGAGTAAGTAGAGTAAGTAGGGCTGGAGGGAATAGTAGAGTAGAGTAGATTAGTTAGGGTGGGATAGGGTATGGTAGGGGCGGGCAGGGCAGAAGAGAATAGTATAAGTAGAAAGGATAGAGTAGAGGTAGAGATAAGAGTAGAGGTAGAGAAAGTATAGTATAGAAGGATAGAGTCGTTACGGGAAGGTAGAGTTTAGTATAGTAGGGATGGGAAGGGCAGATAGAGTAATTAGGGGTAGGTAGGTAGGGCAAGGGCAGAGCATAGAAGAGTAAGAGTAGAGAGAGTAAGAAGTAAGAGTATAGACAAGTAGGGTGAGGGGAGGGGAGAGTGGAAGGGAAGGAATGTAAAGGGTAAGAGTAGAGTAGAGTAGAGTAGGGTAGGGTAGGGTAGGGTGGGTCCGGGTAGGGTAGGGCAGCATGCAGGGCGAGCAAGCAGAGAAGAGGAGAGTAGAGAAAGTAAAGGTCAAAATTTATAGAAAGGTATAGTCATGAGTAGAGTTAGAATAGGGAAGGAAAATCAGAGTATAGTATAGTAGAGTAGAGAGGTAGGGTAAGTGCATAGTAGAGTAGAGTGCGTAGAGGTAGAGAAAATTAGAGTAGAGGATAAGAGTAGAGTAAAGAAACGTATTTGAGAAGAGTAGAGTAGGGAAGGGAAGGTGAGAGAGGTATATTAGAGTAGGGAAGGGAAGGGTAGAGTAGAGTAGAGTAAGGAAGGGAAGGGTAGAGTAGACTAAGGAAGCGTAAGTAGATTAGAGTAATAGTATAGTGTTAAGGGAAGAGTAAGTAGAATTATGTGTTATTATATTATAGATGAGATAGTAAGTAGAGGTAATAGAGAGTAATTAGAGTATATATGGCCCGAGCCGGGTCGCAGTCCGCAGCGCCTCGTCTCGTCGCGTCTCGTCGCGGTCCGCGTCCGCCCCTTCCTCGTTCCCCCCCCCCACCCACCCGCGCCGGGCGGGCCGGGCCGGGTCGAGTGTCGGGTTCGGTCCGTCGCGTCCCAGTCGCGTCGCGTCGCCCGCCGCGCCGCTCCGCGTTCTCCCGCCGTCGCGTCGCGCCCCGTCTCTCCGTCTCGCCGCGTCGCGTCGGTCCGGGCCGGGTCCGTCGCGTCGCGTCGGGCTGGGCTGGCCGCTTGCGTCCGCGTCCTGTTCTGGTCCGGCGCATGGCACGTGGCAGGGCATCTTCCTGGCCGCGCCGAGCCACGCAGATAGATTCGAGACGCGTAGGTAAGATGTAGAGACAACGTCTGGCGGGGACGGGGCGGGCGGGGCATGGCAGGGTAGCCAGTCGCGTCGCGTCGCGTCGGGCCTGGTCGCGTCGCGTCGCGTCGCGTCGCGTCGACGGCCCGGGACGGGTCGGGTCGGGGTCGGTTCGGGTCGTGGTCGGGTGGCGTGGCTGGCGTACGCGTCTCTTGCGCGTCCCGACTCGGTCGCTTCGCGTAGAGAAGAGAAGAGCAGAGAATAGCAACGCGAAGAGTCAGCTGTCGCGTCGCGTACGGGCCTGTCATGCAAGAGTCGATTAAGTCGAGTAGCGGCAGAGTATGTGAGGGTCGGTAGGCAGGGCAGGGCAGCGTCCGCCCCCGCGTCGACATTCGCGCCGCGCCGCGTAGCGTCGCGGTCCAGTCCCGTCTCGCCCCGTCTCGTCGCGAAAGTCGCACTCGGTCCGGGACGGGTCAGCTGTCGCTCGCTTCAGGGATGGGCAGGCCGAGTCCGCTCGTCGCGTGGGTCGGGTTCGGGTCGGGCCAGGGCAGGCCTCGTCGCGACTGCGTCGCGTGCGCCGCCCGCGTCGCGTCGAGCCTCCGCGTCGCAGTCCCGCCCCGTCTCGTCTCGCCTCTCGCTGTGCGCGTCGGTCCGGGCCGGGTCGCCCGTCGCGGTCGGGCTTTGTCGGGCCGCTTCGCGCTATAGTAGCGTCGGGTCGGGTCGGGCCGGGCCGGGCCGCCCGCGCCGACGACGCCGCGTCGATCCGCGTTCGCGGTCCGCGTCGCGCCCCCCGTCGATGCGGGGAAGGGGGCGGAGCTGCCCGGGCCCGGGCCAGGGCCGGGCCGGGTCGAGTCGAGTAGAGTATAGTGATAGTAGGGTAGTGTAAGGGTAGGGCAGGGTATGGTAGGGCCGGGAGCAGATAATAGAAGAGTAGAGTAGCTCAAGCGTAAGGTAGATTAGAGAATGTATAGTTCGAGTAGAGTAGAAATAGGGAAGGGAAGAATAGAGTAGAGTCGAGTAGAGTAGAAAGGTTAGGGTAGTGGCAGACTTAAGTAGCGTATAGTATAGCAGAGAAGAGTAGAGTAGAGAATGGTAAGAGTAGAGTAGAGAAAAGTAAGTAAAGAAGAGTAGCGTAGTGGAATTGGAAGGGTAGAGTAGATTTAGAATAAAGTAGAGTAGAGTAGAGTAGAGTAGGGAGGGGAAGGGTGAGTAGGATAGAGTAAGGAAGTACTTGTTAGAGTAGACGTAGTGCGTGGCATTTAATAGTAGCGTCGATGTTAGTCGAGTAGGGAAGTGAGATATGAAGTCGCGTAGTGTCGCGTCGCGTCCGCCGCCGCCGCTCGCGTCGCGGTCCGCGTCGCGTCCCGTCGCGTCTCGTCGGGACCTGGCCGGTCGCCGTCTCGTCGCGTCTCGCCTCGCCGCGTCCGTCGCGTCACTTCGCGGTCCGTCGCGCCGCGTCATACGTCCGCGCCGGGCGAGGGCCGGTGTCGGGGTCGGGTCGTGTCGGGTCGGGTCTACGGGTCCGGGTCGGGTCGCGTCGCCGTCGCGTCGCTCGCGTCGCGTCGCATTCTCGTCGCGTCGCGTCGCTCGCGCGCGCCGCGCCGCGCCCCGCCCCCTTCTCCGCAGCCGCGCCGCGCCGCGCCGCGCCCCGCCCCCCGCGGCGCGCCGCCCGCGCCGCGCCGCGTCCCGCACTCACTAGCCAGAGCCGCGTCGCGTATAGACGAGTCGAGTCGAGTAGTACGAGTAGAGGGCCTTCCTTATTTTCCCATCAAGGACTAAGCCTTCTTATCATCCCTGTCTGCAGCTGAAAGACTGAACATGGTGCTTTCTTAGTTTTAAAAGTTGCGTGTTTACATGTATTTGCCTTGCCATTGTGGTTTTGGTTTATAAATGACAGTGGTAACACAATTGCATGGTGTCGGAGCTTATACATCACAATGTTTGGAGTTTGGGAAGGGCATCACTATTGATGCATTTTCTGCACATTCTCTGGATCTGGATCGTCTATATGTTGCGGGGGGGGGCCAACTGCGAACTATGACGGAAACATGTTGTGCACTTAAGACTATGTCTCAAGCCCACTATATGGAGGGGAGATCTTCTAAGACCTAGACAAACTAAAACCATTTTCTTGAGGAATTTTATATGAGGCAGTCAAGGCAATCAGTAAAGTGCTTCATGACAAAAACTTTAATTTGATTTATAACCATGCCTTATCAAAAAGTTCTTCATGCTATCTCAAGATTGCGGGCGGGTGCAAATTAGCTAGGAATTGTTTTGAAAGTTGAAACACGCAGTTGGCTTGGAGACGACTAGAACCATTTCAAGAGCCACTGACTCAAGGAAGATAAATTGAGTTTTCCTAATACATGGTAGCACACAGATGTATCACCTGGCAGCTATTTTGCCTTCGACCTTGTTTGCACTACAAATGTTTTGGTATTGTATTCACGTGGGGTATCCCCCCGTTAATCCACCTCATGTTTGGATTGACAGGTGATGCAGGAACAACACGGGTTGTAATTGCTATCTCACTCTAAACTATTAAGGCCATTGGTAAAGTTTTCTACAAGTGTAAAGATTGACAGTGGAGTGAGTGAATCTTACCTGGCAGACGTGATAGTGGGTTAGGTCTAGAAGATGCCGTTGTAGGTGAAAGAACCTGTAATTTGAGAGATGGTGAGATGAGAGATCTGTGCAAGTGTTAACTGTGAAAGATGCATTGCAAAGAGGCACCTAAAAAAAGCAAAACAATCTTAATTGAATCAAACTACAATGGACGGAGAGAATGTTTGATTGTTATATGGATAATGTTGACCTTCTTAGTTTTTAAAAGGCAAACATCTTAGTAAATCTATGAGTGAAATGCTAAGTTTATCAATATTTTTCTTTAAATATGATTTTTTTAATGTTCTTGCTAGTATTCTTCTTTTTGCATATGATTCAGCTTTATGCATGTAAACATGAACTTCAACAAGTAATATCAATTTACTTTTTTTAATTAAAAAAAATCATTAAACACTAATCACAGAGTAAAGGTGCAGGATATTGTATAAAGAAGTTGGTTAGTCAAGACCAATTAAGTTAAAAAGTGTGTTAAAGGTGCGTGTTCTGATCGTCTTTGGGAAATATGTGCAAAATAAAAATAACATACCCCGTGTGAAGAAATTGTAATGCATATTCGTGTACGAGGTCCTTATGAAGGTATACAAATAATTTATATCCTTAGCGCTCGACTGCTTCAAAGAATATGATAAAAAACATCCATTGGAAAGATATTGAATATCAACCACATTAGCTAATTAATTTGCATGGTCCTCTGGTTGGATTGCCACTATTGTGTACAAATTTAGTATTATATTTTTATACGGCGATTACCCGTATAGAGAATGAAAGGCAAAACTAATGCTATGGGAAGGGCTATCATAGCTGATGTATCCATCACATGCTTGCTCTAATGTGCTGCAAACTCATAAACGATAAGCAGAAAGTATATACTTGTGAGGACAGGCCTACCAACACATACCTTGTAAAAGCAGGGCCATTTCTTCCTCTGAGAAGGGTTGTGTGGTTTCATATTGGATGTTAAGACACAGCATAGTGGCAAACAACAAACGATGCTCCTCATATAGACATCTGTAAACAAATAACATGTTATCAAATGCTCTATGTCAAAGGAAACTGATTAAATAATCTACTAGATGCTTGGCACATTTCTTTCTCTTGGTGATGAACCCAATTTTCTGATCAATTTGAAATCACATTGTGATAGTGATTCTTTAGTAATTTAAGAAAGTTCTCTTTTAATAATGAATTGGTATGTTGTGACTGATAATCAGGCCTGCTATCTTTAGCAAGGACAAAGCTGGGAAACCGCTGTTATAGTGCTCCACTCATTCTCAGGACAGAATGGTTAATAGTGCTGAATTGTTTTATGCCAGATATATTTTTGCACCTTCGAGCAACAAGTAGCTATGTCAAAAAAAAGAACATGCACATACATACCATTAGTGTATAGGTAAACTTTGGAAGGAAAGAAAGAATTTAATAAAATCATAAAATTAAAAATAAATGCCAAATTTACAGAACCACTTTTATCAGGCCCACATCAAGTCCACGAACATTTGAATACTGCGATCAATCAGCTGCAGAGATGGATAACAGGACAGAGGCCTTATACAAATGGGGTAGGTATTATATAGAGAGTTTACACTGGGCAAAAGTTGTCATCGAACTCTCATTTCCGTGATAAGTGTAAACAGGTATAGTCATAATTAGGTCGAATTTCAATGATGACTTTATCATCATTCATTTGAGGTGAATTTGAATAAGTCGTGATTGTATTGCGACTTTTGTGAGTGTAAACAAAAGTTGTTATTGATTTCAAATTTACCGAGCATGACGCCCGATTTTGAGGCCATACACTCCTGGCCTATCACCAAGCAAACCCGTAATTCATTTTTCTGAATGTGAATTCAAAATCAGTGTAAGTGTAAACAACTAAAATTAATTTATGCTAATCCTTAGTCGTCATTAAAAGAAAAAAGTGAATTTGACAATAATTTTTGCCCAGTGTAAACACCATACTAGACTCTCTGCTGCAACTCAGAGAGTGGATTAGTGTGGTGGATCTTTGCTCACAATGCACCACTGAGGCTCCAGGTTTTACTCTCAGCAGGGCTCTCTCTTAGCGTCTTATGTACATTTCCAATCCATACTTCCTCTTGCAGATTTCTGCAGTACTGTGGTTTCCTCATGCTCCTAAAATTGGACTTCCTATGAATCTGTCCTGCTTGTTTGGATAAGACACCTGTAATAACTTACTGTCTGATATTCTGGAATACTGTCTGTGTAAGGCAATCTACTAGCTGTTTAACCTGGTTAGCTGATAAACTGTTGTATGTTACACCAGGTGATGGTAGCTGAGGAGACTCGGGGATACTGATATCAGACATGATACGCTGTAATAAAGGCTCCTCTCTACTCTGAGTTCTAGCTCCGCTCACTGAAAACAAATGAACAAGAAATCAGGATTCAGTTACTGATGGTACTTCTTATACAACTGATACTGAGAGTATTTCTATACACATACCACACCTATTCTTGAAAATTGCATACATGAGCAGACGCACACCACTTCTTAGCATATTACTTCTTACACATCACTTAAAATTAACTCAAGAAATTGAAATCCAATGTAATTTGCATCAACTACTTAACACACATACATCCCTGGTCTATTACAAGAGTTCATGGGAAGATCAATGTTGCTTCATTGGTTCTTCATAACATATAGGGATGGCCCAATTTAAGTATATGAAGTTTTCATCTTGATTAAGTGGCCTTCACCCCAAAACCCCATCTGTAAAGTTTTGTGCTGATATTTCAATTCGTATGATGTGAGAGCCTAAAAAACTGATTGTGGAAGCCCTTATGTGTATGTGTAAAAATTAATAGTGGTCGACCAAATGGGGCACATGTTTAAATTGAGAAAAATAACTTTCATCTGATACCAAAATTTTGACACACTTCCGGTTATATCTGGGGACGAGTTTTATTAGCTGATCGGGAACATGGACTTTATTACAAAACAGAAAACAAATCAGTTTAAAATAGTAACAGCACTTCCATTATTTCATTCCTAAATGGAATTCTTTTTTCAGCATACTAAGTAAGCTAAAATTTAGAAGTTGGACCAAATTGTATTCTTACATTCGGGTCGTGGTTGATACTGATTGGTTAGTTCATTTCCCATGATCCTATCTGCTAGCGACGGTCCAATCTCATCCAATTTTTCATCATGAAGGCTCAATCAGTAACTGCTGCACTACACGGCCATGAATGTCAATACAGCATATTCAGAGCCCATCTAAAAATGTACACACATTTAACCCACTACTGTGCTCAAGTGCTCGAGAGCCGATCAAAACATGTGGAAGGTATTATAAAATGCTTGACTTTGTGTAAATTGGAGGTGGTTTTTAAAACGCAATCACTGCATCCTTTTTTGATGAATCAAATTAATAGATAACAGTGAATTCTTAAACTCCAAACTAACATTAAATGGTAGATACCTCAACTACATTTATACAATTTGCAGTACACATTCACTCATTTACTTATTAATTAGATCATCAAAACCAAGATTTACAAGAGTAAAATAACTACAAAATAACCTGACTGGTTAGGCTCATTCAAACATTCCCTTCATAAGGTTTTGTTCATTTTTTGTATTAAGTATTTCTCATACAAAAATCCTCAACACAGCAGTATGCTGAGTGTGCAGGGATGCAGAGTCGAGGGGGGGGGGGGGGGTGGGGGGGGGGTCAGAGTCGATTCTCACAGTGGTTCTTGTGGGGGTCCAGATGTTGGGGTTGGTTTCTCCCGCTTGGGTCATGCATAGGGGTGTTTTTTGGGTGAGTTTGCTGAGTTTGTCTCGCAGACTCAGACGAATTTGTGTGCCTGGTGTGAGGTGAATCCGGCGCCAACCCCATTTAGCAGGGACAGAGCCGGATTAAAACTTTGGTTAACTAACTAAGCCTTCCATTCCCTGAGGTTCTAACCGGTCATCAAATTCATTATCTAAATACTCCCGAGGTATACAGTGACTTATATCTCTGCATGTCAACAACCAGGACTCGAACCCGTGACCCCTTGGTCTAAAGTCAAGTGCGCAGTGAATAGAGCTTAAAGGAGAATTCCTGTTAGACACTAATGTGGCATTTATACCTCATGAAACATGAGTCTTTATCCTGTAACAGTTCCCCTCTCCCGGGGGAGAGTCATATCACCATAATCTCCGTATACTTACCATTCAAGCCTGGACTTAATGCATTTCATTGTCTACGCTAAATTTAGCAATATACCTCCGATACCCAGTGTAAAATTTGGAAACACCTGAGTGCGCACACGTCAGGGCCAATGATCTAGCAAAAACACGGGGGACTGCGGAATCATTTTTGGTATGCTCTTTCCACCGGGTTTGACTCCACGGGCGGGAGAGCGAACAAGTGAGCCCCGTCCTAGGGCGGCGGCCGCGGCCCAGGCGGACAGGGGGGGAGCGTCAGGCTTGAATGGTACGTATACGGAGATTATGGTGATATGACTCTCCCCCCGGGGAGAGGGAGAGAGGGAATCACCACATCTCCGAGTAAAGGTCCCAGTCAAGCCTGACTTAATGCCACAGATTGAAACTGGTAGAGTCAACCCGTATATCAGAGGCTTCGGGCAATAAGGCAAGTGGAGCTAGGGTGATATGTCTAGCCGGGAGAAGGTTTTGCAAACAAACAATCTATACCAGATGCACTACCGACTCAGTGGGGGTTATAAGTGCTATGGGCGCTGTGGACGAACTGGAAGATTTGGAGGTTTGCATGTGATTGACGCTACTGCGTGGGAAGGCTTGATGACCTAGTTGCCGTCGAACCGCTGCGTACTTAGGAAATCTCGGAGATAAATTGTTGGAATCTAGGAAGAACAAGGACCATCCCATGCGTCATGATATCTTGCTATTAGAAGCTCCGCGGTGGAAGGCCCAAGCCGCCGCATGAGGATCGTACGGCCGTGAGCTCCTATGTGTGTCCCCGCAAGACGAAACCTCCGTACTAACTACTAGGCCCTCCTTTATGACTGCCACGTTCCATCTGGCTAATGTCGTTTGGAGGTCCGGGGCGAACGGCTTCTGAGTTGTGAGGAAGAGTTGGTCGTGAGCCCCCCTTAGGTTGGTCTGCTGAGGGTTAAAAACTTCAAGGTCTAACTGGACACCGGGTCCTTCATCGCTTGAACTGAAGCTTGTCGGAGACTGGGAGGATTGATCGGCTATGGAGTGAAGCTGATTCTTGGCCAGGCAGTCTGATCGGGGAGAAGACGAGCGGCGTTCCCTGTGAGGGTGAGATGATTCTCTGCTATAGCAATAAAGGGTGTGTCCGAACTCTCTGCCTGATGCTGCGGCGACAAGAGGAAGAGCGGTCTCTTGGGGGGTCCGCTAAGGCGCCTGGAGAAGAGAGGCTCCTAAGGAGACTGTAGAGCTTGCTGAGGATGATGACAGGTCCCAAGCTGGCACTAAAAAAAAATTGTAAAAAACAAAATAAATGCAGTATTATATAGCGCTTTACACAAGTTTCAAAGCTTTACATTTATTCAGCTGTCACTAGGATAAATCACATTTTGCACATATTAAATTGAAAGCTTCAAGGGCTAAAACTGGGACACAGGTGGGTCATCCATGGCACTAGAGATCGATCGGACGGCCGTTGATGCAGCATTACCTTGATGCGATCATGAACCGCTGGCGAGCTCTAGGGACAACGGTGATGCTACGGTGATGCCTCCGCCAATCCCCAGATGAATGGCTGAGAGAGTTGCTCGACGAGGGTATTTCACTTGGCGATTCCTGCACCATGTACCGGGCATATGACAAGTCGGAATTATAAAATACTCGTGTTGTAGGTCTCAATTGCCTCTCCAGTCATATTGGCGGGCTTGGGTTGTGAAATTGCAGCTGGAGAAAAGTGTTACCAATGTAAGTATTCCCGTGAAACGTTAGGCCCGGCCGTAATAACAGTAGTGGGGCCCCGTTGACGGGAAAATCAATTATCCATTTCTAAGTACCCAGTGAAACGTAAGGCCCGGCCGTAAGAACGGGAGTGGGGCCCCCGATGATGGGGAGGGGACCAATAATCCGGGGTGGTGGGCTTGGTCCACGGCAGTATGTTGGAGATGGGAGTGAGGCGCTTGCGACAGGTCACGTGGAGGGTGATCCAGCCCGTAGGAGCCATTATGCATATTGGGATGAGGTGCTACTCCACTGACGACCCCTGATCTCGAAGGTCCTGTATTCCCCGGCTGTCATTCCAGAAGGGTATCTGCCAGGGGGTGTTGTCTTCACGGGAAGGAGGATGGCAGTCTTCAGGGTGGTCTGATGACGGAGACACCACTCCAGGAACGTCTGTAGGCCAAATGATGCGATCCTGGATCCTCCCTGCTTGTAAGTGGAGACGACCGGCATGTTCTGTCGCACCGGGCTAGGACGTGGCCTCCCTTGACCGGATGGAGAGTCAGCTCTAGGTTGCCAGACAGATAAAAACAGCACACAAAGCTCCATATATCAGGTGAGAATGTGCTCTGGAGGTGAAGGAAAATTTTTTCCGTCGCACCCCCATTCTCCAGTCCCCTACCGCCACCCCCTTTTTCCTATCCTCTATTCCTTACCCTACCTCCCTCCCATCACCAATCCTCTTTCCCTTACAAATCTAATATCATCTTACTCATTGTACCAAGACCCCGATAGGCGAGTGTCTCATACGTGGGCTCCCACCCGCTTTGATGGGTACTTCCTGGGAATGCAAAGTGGTCTTGATGTGAGTAGTTTTACCGGCGGAGATTATCCGGTAGATGCCACCACGCTATCACTCTTCTGGAGTATGTGGGACGTCAGGAGTTCTCTTGAGACGGTCTCGGCAAATGTGAACTGCGATAGACGAGCAGCTATACTACGTGCATGCGAAGTCTGCGGCGTGGTACCACCGTTGTCATACTCGAGCTGAGAAGACCAGTAGTCAATTGAGTTTCATGAGGAGCCGCACATGCGTCGTAGATGCGGATGCGCTCGGCAGTGTCGGAAAAGCTATTCCCACTTGCAGATCAGAGTCGCCTTTAAAAAGTCGATGCTACACGAAGGAGTGTTGGAAGTGTGTCCTGAAGGCGCTCCAGGAGCAGTCGTCCAGGTATGGCGAAGGCGAAGGCTTCTCGCACGAGGAACTTGCTACAATCTTCACTAATCCGGTTGAAGTTTGCTGGACACTGTCGATTCATCCGAACGGTAGGCACTGGAAGTGATTTAGAACTACGGTTTCGATAGGAAACCGAACATGAGGCCACTTCCTGTGTGGCAGATTATCGGAGAGTGGAAGTACGCATCCTTTAAGTCAAGAGGGGATGCTCCCCCGGCTCCGATGAGTCACTTGAGAACTGCTGATAGGCTCCCATCTTGAAGAGGGCCGTGACCTTGAAGACACTGGCTGGCGCTTTAGTGTTGAGATCGGGCGCCACTGGTCAGATTTCCTGAGGGAGAGACAAAGCCGATGAGTGAATGCTATGCGCGGCGGCGGTGCCCGAGGATCGCCGAGCTTCTGAAGAAGCTGCTGACCTCTTGGAGAAGGATTGCCGTCGGTTACGTCCTTGGGGATCACCGTTTTATCGTGTGCGCAACAACCCATGAGGTCGAAGTCCAACGTCTCCAACGGTGTTGAAAGTATCCCAGCCCCCCCCCCAACGGCTAAGTGGAGGTTCTGGGTCTCGAGGACAGTCACTCCTCTTCTGGGGGGAGGATGCAAATAGTGACCCCACCCCTCCTGATCGATCGCCTTGTTGCATCCAAGACTCGCTGTTCTTGCGTCGGTATCCTTGCACCCTTTCTGGGGAGATTGACCCTTGTTGATCTTGGACGGTGGTTTTCTGATTTGAGTCCTGACTACGAAAAAAGTCTGCGGTTGCTGTAGCCGCTGATGCTGCTGATGAGGGGCACCCTGGCTAGCCGCACCGCCTCTCTGGCGTTCGCAGGCTGACTAGGCCTTCTTGTTAGCGACCTCCTCCTCGTGGGGCAGCACTTGAAAAAATGTCCCCCGAAGACGTTCAGGTCCTGTAGGCGTACTTGAACTGTCCCCCGACGAGGTCAGGTCCTGTAGGCCTCTCCAGGAACTGCCGCGGGCTCAGGGGTGAGGGAGTAGGGCAAATGCAATTTCGCAAAGGTAGGCGATGTACTGCAATAGCCTGCAGCGGTGTTCACCCGCGCAGAATGCTAGGCCCCAGAGTGTATATAGAGTGAACGTTGCTTGTACCGCTGCATCACTTCAAACTGCAAGGGTTAGCACATTAGTTCATCAGGTGGGCGAAGGTGAGGACGGAGCATTCCAATAGTTCGCCTCAATCCCAGGCCAGGTTTCCCGGCGCCAATTTGGCGGTCCCCTTTCTGGGTACAATGGTGGGGACCGGAGAGGACGTTATTCAGGGTGGGGTTCTTCCGGGAGGTGTCGCATAGCTTCTGAAGGGAGAATTGCCGTACGTGCCGCCGCTTCTCTGGCTTGTTACCCCTGAAGCTCGCTTCTCCCAGATCGTCAATATCTGTGAAGGTCCGGCCACCTGGATCGGGGTGCCCCTCTCTAGGAAAACTGTAAAAAGGGAAGAAGCAGCACTGAAGGGCTTGGGTATCACGGTGAATGACTGCCCTAGTTGTCGGATCTTATCCAGGTGGAGGATCCTAACTAACCCTCCGGGACTCGCCTGAGGATCCTCTTGAGGTTTCCTCCTGGTTGATCGGTTAGTTACGGTGGTACGAGGAGGGAGGCGTGGTGAGTTGGTTTGAACGCCGCAGGAAGGAATTCCTCTCCCGGTGGCCGTCCATGAACACCACTCGTCGGTCAAACTCGGCGGTTCAGGAACCTTGCATGGACCCAGAAGTTTGGTCACATGCGAACGGCGCTGTGGTGGACTATACTGCGTCCTCGCTGGAGGCCTTGATGGATCCTCTGTGAGGTTCCTTCTGGCTTGATCGTTTAAGTTACGGTGGTCCGCGGAGGGAGGCGTGGGTGATGGTGAACGCCGCAGAGTTCCTGTCCCGGTGGCCGTCCATGAAACCCACTCGTCGGGTGGTAAAACTCGGCGGTCAGGAACCTTGCTGGACCCAGAAGTTGTCCATGCGGACGGCGCTGTGGGGGACTCTAACTGCGTCCTCGCTGGACGCCGTGGGTCAGTGGACTGCCTGAAAGTCCCGGCTTATCTGACGGTTCGCCCGGCGATCGCGGCTGTCCCGGCGGTAACGATGGGTTCCGGAAGTCCGCGGCTTGGGTTGCGGGGTGGTGAATTAATCGGCGGTGGTTCTCGGCTTATCCGTCGGTCTGTGGCGGGCAGTCTAAATATCCTTGCGGCGCGTCGGCCCCACCCACGGCTCAAGGAGCAGCTCCTCTGGTAATCCGGGCGGTAGCTGCTGTTACCACAGCTCCGAGAACGGCAGCTGCGGAGATCCAATTGGTGATCGTGGCTGCGTGGTGAACGGACGTGCGGTGACCCGGCGATTCCTTATGGCGATCCGGCGCTTACGGACGATACGGGCGTACAGCGATCCGGGTTGGTTACTGCGGTGATGCCGGCTTGGGGTGATGCCGGCGCTTGCGGAAGATCCCGGCGCTTGTGATCCCGGTGCTAGCGGTTTGATCCAGGCTACTGCGGTGATCCCGGTGCTGCGCCGAGCCCGGCGCCTTCGGAGATCCCAGGCGCTTGCGGTGATCCGGACGCTTGCGGTGATCCGGCGTTGCGGTGATCCCGGTGCTTGCGGTAATCCCGCGCCTGCGGTGGATCCCGGAGCCTGCGGTGCTTCCGGGTTGCTGGCGGTGATTCCGTGCTGCGGATTACGGTGATCCCGGCGGCTTCGGGGGTGTTGCCGCTGGAAGAGGGGTCACCAATCTAAGTGTCCCCGTGAAGGTATAAGGCCCGGCCTTAATAACGGTAGTGGGGACCCGATGACGGGAAGACAGATATCATTTATAGTTCCGAATGGGTAAGGCCCGGCCGACTAATGGTTAGTGGGCCCCCGCTGATTGGGGACCAAGTTATCCGGAGGTGGAGAGTCGTAGACGGGGCTTGGTCACTTGCGGTGGGGGATCCCGTGCAGGTTCCGGCTCTGGCGGGATTACGGCTCCCGGAACGGCTCTTGCGGTGAGGCCCGACGGCGTCCGGATCCTGAACGGCTCGTTGCTGGATGATACCGTATTCGGGTAGGCTCACGGAACGGTCTGGCAAGTGATCCGACAGGCCATGGCTTCAGGAACGGCTCTGCGGTGGGTGATTCCCGAGGCGGCTCAGGCTCCAGGAACGGATATTGCGGTGATCCCGATGCTGATTACGGATTCCGGAACGGCTCTTGCGGTGATTCTCAGCGGCGGTATAACGGCTCAATGAGAGGATCCTGCGAGGGATCGGTGAGGGGGTCTCGGCTTCACGAACGCCTCCGCGGTGACCCGGATTCCAGAGGTGGAAGCGGGTATCCGGTGGGCGGTGCGGCCATCGGTACGGCGGCGGCGGGGGGGTGAGCGGAAAAGGAATCCGGAACCTCGGGCACAGAGATGCGGTCTTGGACGGATGCTATCCTGGCTGCTACCAGCTACACTGGGGTTGCTGGGATCTTCTCGGTCTCTGAGTCGAAATCCATGTCTTATCTGGAAAAGACAAAAAAAGGAGAGAAAAATCAGACGGTTAGGAACTTTAAGAGGAACAATAACCCGGGAGATCCTTAACGTACAGCTAGCCTAGCTTACAATTGAGTCCATCCTAGCCCAAAAACACCGAGTTGAATCCTTGTGAGTTTTGGTGTTTTAATGGGCCCGCTCCAAGCGAAACATCCCGATTGGAGCCTTAACTCCTAGAAAAAGCATGTACCGCCGGGTCGGGGTTATGTTGAAAATATGGGGAATGAAATTTGTTATATCGAATCGCCGATGTTTAGTGCGGAGCAAAAGGCGGGTTAAGCGGTAAAAATATCGGTCGGTTTAACAAATACAAAATGGCCGCCGGGAAAAAAGGGTCCCGGCCTAAAATCCCCCCATCGCGGTAAGGCCTCGGCCTGACGAACGTTAGTGGCGCCCCGCAAACATGGAAACCAAAGAAAAACGCGGTTGAGTCCTAACTCCCCAGAGAAAAGCACGTACTTCCGGTTCGGGGTCATGTTGAAATATGGAAACGAAATCGTATATCGCACCGCCGATGTTTTAGTTCGGAACCAAATGGGTCTAGGCGGTAAAAATTCACCGGTGAAAATTTCCAAACTGGCCGCTGAAAAAAGAGTTCACCAGAGTATTCCGTGAACGGTAGGGCACGGCCGTAATAGACGGTTAATAGTGGGGCCCCCGGTGAGGGAAGACCAATAAACTGACACGCAGACCCGTAAGTCCAATGAGGCAGCGGTGGGGGCTCCAACACCGCCCCGGTGCACATGAAGCAAATGGCGAACCATTTTTCCGATGCAGAACCGCGTCTGAACTTCGGCCCATATGGCCGACTATACCTTTAATGGAGTCAGTACGGTACTACGGTCGAATAGCGGGTGCAAGTGACCGCGAAAACGCAAAGTTAGCCGATGAAAAAGTGATGAGAAAAATACTAGGACCCATCTAGCACACGAAGCTCCCCAACTCAAGCGCAGATGAATTGTGGGAATTACTCGAAGGGGTCTACCCGAGGCAGGACACTTGGTAATACAGTGTGAACTATAGCCGCCATCTTTTTGCAAAGAAAGTACACCACAATGACTCACCTAAACGGACGCAGGTTTGCAACAAAATGGGATGGCTGAAGCAGCAAACAGAACCAAAATTGTCAGAAAATGTGTAGCACACGTAGTTGATGGTAGATGGTGAGTGTAAAGCTCATAAAATCCGCTTGAAATATTGCAACTTCTCAAGGCACATAAGGGAGCACACAACCACTTGCTGAGTGTAGCAAAATGAGAAGTCAGTGTTGCTAGATCATTGGCCCCGACGGCTGCGCAATCAGGGGTGCCCAATTTTACAGTGGGTATCTTAGGGATATTGCTAAATTGAGCGTTTAGAATAGAAAATGAAAAGGCATGAAGTCAGGATTGAATGGGAACGTAATAGATATGTAGGTGATACTGCAATTGTTTTAATGCAAACGGTTTAGAAGTGAAAATGCCCAGACAAAATGGATCCATGTACTACCTGTCCTTGTTTCCTGGTCATCTGGGATTCGTGGATTCCTCACCGACCTGCCTGATCAAAATCCACAAGAAGAACGGCAGAGAGAATTGATACTCTCTCTGTATACCACGCAGGCTGGATATCACTGACTACAACATGGCAGCTCGCTTAGCAACAGGCAACAGATCCTCACAAATTTGATCAAGTGATTCTAGAATCTTTTCTGCTTCAACTAATTTTGCATATACCTGCAATAAGAAAGGTTTAAGAAATAATGACCTCAATCTTACTGAGTTCAAATGGTATACCTCCAAAATTACAAGTAATATAAAAAAATGTTGCCTACTGTTTTGTTCCGAGAACTTGATATTTAGTTCTTGGTGTTATAAACCATATTCAGCTTTAAAGTAATCATTGGATAGGGCAAAACTTACATTAAACAGCCATTGATCCAAGTAAAAATAATTTAAAGTAGTGAAGGTTGATGAACAATCCAAAGTATTTTCTAGGAAATATGATAAGCACTGTCAGAATTAACTCTTTATCAACTAACATTTGGTAAGAAATACATTTTGGTCAAAAGAAAAGTAATATACTCTTAAACTAATCCTATTATTTCAATATTCCGAGATCCAAGAAACATGCAGTTTGTGTGAGCAGTGGTTTTTGATGGAACCCATTGTTCTACCTGATCTCTGTTCTCTACAATAGCAGACACATACTCGGTGTGAGCTGTAATATCACTGGAACCAACTTCACCTTCCAGTGTCTTCAAAAGTTGTTCCTCTAAAGCCTGAAACAAATCATGGAACTCAGTTACTGTATAATTCAGTATTGAGACATATTAGCACTGGTTAAAATTGATACATCAATAGCAGAGATTTGGACCCATCCCCTTAAACTTTAATTGATGTTATTATTGGTTTTCTTTGGGGCCTGCTACTGGTATCCTGGTAACCAGTAATACGTGTCCCAGGGCCAAGTTGTCAGCGGCTAATCAGTCACCCCCATCGGGTTTCTAAGAAAATCCGATGAGGAGGGTACCCTGGTAGAACTAAAAAGAAATTCTACCTACAAGGGTAGAGCTAATGGCGGCCACCCGGCGCTGTTTCTATCATGCTGCCTTGCATGGTGGACGTGGTTGCCCAAAGACTAGGCCCACCGCCCAAAACTGTGGATTATTGTCAGGAAGGGCAGTTGGTCAATTATTTTTTGCTTTGCTCCACTTAATCTTCATATGGTGGCAGTTTTACTTTCAGTGTGGGGTGAATCCGTCCACCCTGTAAGCGGGGACAAAGCCAGGCTTAAACCTTTGGATTTACTACAACGATGTGTGTACATTTGGACTGTGATCAAAAGGAAGACTTACTGATACCACTCACTACCTAATGCCATTGTTTTAAAAACAACATAAGAAACAAATCTCCATACTACTGCAGGTCAGGTTTTCTTTGAGGGCCTGCTACTGGTATCCTGGTAACCAGTACTACCTGTCCCAGGGTCGGATTGTCGGCGGCTAAACCATCACTCCCATCGGGTTCCTAAAGAAATGCTGGTTACCCTGGTAGAACTAAAAAGAAGATCTACCTACAAGGGTGTCGGCTATGGGGAGCTAAGGTGGCCATCCAGCACATTGACTTCAGGAAGGGCATCTGGTCAATTATCTCTTGCTCCCATAAATCCTCACACACAGCAGTTTTTTTCTGTGAATATGAGGTGAATCCGGCCACCCCCCTGTCAGCAGGGACAAAACTGGTTTTACTTTTACTACTTACTAATGCCAGCAAGACACTAACCTGTACAGTGTTTCTGTGTTGCTGTAACGCAGCAAGCACTTTACCCCTCTCAGCATGTAGCTCAGGTGTGACTCTAGCAAATGCTCTGTCTAGTAGCTCCTCTCGCATTGTCTCAGGAGAGGCGTTGTAATTAAGTAGCATGGTAGTAGAAGCAATACGAGGGGAGAAATGAGGATTTGGTAAGCTGGTTGCTAGGGTAACATGGAAATTCTCATGTCCAAGGAGACGGCGGCCGCAGTATTTGATAAGACGGGCATCTGTAGAAAATGTAAAGTTAATGCAATGTAGTGCAACTACCTTCATCTGAAACTTAGGAATTACAATAACAGACAAGGCGATTCTCGAAAAACCAGTGACGCCTGCTTTAGAGATCCACCTTTCCTTCAACTGCACAAGATAAGGGAGCACACTACTAATACCTCACCCATACGAGCATACATATTTTCGTACGGGTTCCGGTTATGCTAAACAACTACCTGCAATAATTGAGGCATCATGTTTGGTATCAAAATAAAGGTTTTTTCTGTAGATTTTAGAAAATTTGCTTATAGCATGGTGTCGACCACCTACTTTTCATGTTACTTTCACATTAAAAATGCAATAGCTAAATTTACCACCCCGCATCACTCATACCTAGGAATGACCACCTGTGCATATTCGTGACCGTATCTTGGATTTGCGATGAAACATGATTTTGTTTCTCATGTTGATATGATGTTAAAATCAATTCTACCATTCAGGTGGATATCATGCAAGTTGTAGCTCCTGTTATGAAGAAATAACCAGTAGAATCCTTCTCTAAGATTTGTACTTTTTTGAGCTAACTTGCATTATTACATAAAATGTGGATGAATTAGTGGTGCACCCCCATAACCTCTAGTGACCTTTGACCTTGGTATGTGACCTTTAATTCTACCATGACATGCAAGTCTCTATAGTGCACTTATGAACCAAGTTTGGTGGAAACTGGTGTTAAGGTGTCCATGTACAAGCAATTTGAAAAAAAAAAGGTTAACCAAAACCTTAACACATACACACCTGGAGTAGGTACTTGGTACAATTAAATCACCATGTGGGGATGTCAAGCCACAAACATCCGCCCCGGTTTTGGCAATTTCTGATATCAATGACACTTTTTTCTAGATCAAGTCTAATTTTAACCTCAGTGGAGCCAAATTTTTAACAATTTGCCTAAAACCTGCAAATATAGCTGAAAATTCCAGCCTCAATATACCAATAGGTCCATTTTTTCTTGGTGCAGCCATACATTCATAAGACTCTTTCAGATTCTTGAAAGCAAGTCCCAACTTAAACCAAGCTTTAATTTTTCTGTCTCCAAATAAATAAATGATCATACAGGCAGGGTGTTCTGTCTCTTAGAAACATCTTTTAATACAGAAAATATGAAAATTCACCAGAATGCTTAAACAACAACAGCATCACAAGTCTGGCACCTTAAACAAACAACTGATCTTCAAACTGTTTGTGAAGGTGTGTGGCTAGTATAATCCATTTAGGCCATGATTTACCCACATGCAGACCCTTCCTTTGACCTTACCTTCCATGCCCTTATGCTCAGTGCCATGGTTAGCATGATGTATCAACGGCATCACCATACTATCCAAACTCTCCTCACAATTCATTAGTAGTAATGGCAGCCCTGAGAGAATGGCCTTTTCTATGCGCACTACAATGGATGGGTCAAACCTGGTAAAGAAAAGCAGTAAAATGGCATGATCTACTACTCTGGTTTAGAATCTTTTAACAATACAAGTACTATGAGCTATTGATCTCTCTTCTCCAAAATAAAATAGCTTTCTTGTGTCTTAGTCCATGAGGCAATGACATACACCAGGATATGGTAGTCATGTGAAAGCGCATAGAGGCCAATAGCATAAGGCGCTATATAAATCTCTGCTATTATTATTATTATTATAAAGTAAATATCCAAAATCATAATTTTGTAGATTTCTTAACTTTCTATTCTAGTCTGTTTTCCTTGTCCAGTATATGCTATAATCACAATCATAATTACTGACATGCTTGCATCAATTTATAGAAGATTGGTAGTATCAAGGGAAAGTTGTTCCCAGTGTTTTGTCTATTCACACAAGGATATACACCAGGATATGGTAGTCATGTGATTGTCATACACTACCAGGTTAAAATGGTGTGTATACCAAAATTTGTTCAAGAAATTATGATCCATCTAGAGTACATAAATTATTTTCTGAACAGGCTTGAAAATTAAGTCTTTAGATTAAAAAAAAAAAACCCACAAAAGTAGCATTAAAAAGTTATTATAAGCATATGCAATGTAAATAGGCCAAGAGCATTAGTTTTAACCTGGAAATAGCTGATAACAAGCTGAATTTTTCAGGATAGGTCCAGGAATATGAGTAGAATAACATACTAAAAGTCCCCAAAAATCCCCCTGGAGCTCTCTCCGAAATCCAAGATGGCGTCCAAAATGGCTACCATTTTCAATTTTTATCATAACTTTCCAACCAGACAAGTTGGAAATACAAACAAAGTGTCTATATATACGTTTTAAGGTACAGGGAATCTAATAAAGTCATTATTTTTAGACTTAAAAACTCATTTACTCTACATTGAGGTGTATTCAGGTGTATCCATAAGAATCCAAGATGTTTCTTGCAACTGCTACAATCATCAAGTTTGAGCAAAGTGTCTGGTGTGAATGAGATGTCTGTTTCTAATTTTGCACATGTCGTCATACCCTTTTAGTTTGATTCAGAGTGCTACCCATCCATTCTTAAACCGTGAGATAAGTGTGGAAACTGTGACTGGCTGCCCGTTTGTATGCTATGTGTCGGTATTCATCAAGTGATTTAGGAATGCTGCCCCATATTAAAGAATGTCATGCATGCATGTATCTATTGTTAATAAAGCTAATAAAGTAAGTCTCTTAGGATCCTATATCACTCCCATATTACATTTGACCATTCTGCATTCTGATTTTTTAAATATGTTGTAATATATATAGCTCGTTCTTTCGTTGGAAGTCCAAAATCTCAGTGGAAGGTCTGTCTTTAACCAGCTGAGAGTTTCATCGACCAGGTTGATAAGGTTTGATTCCACCTGGAGACTTGTAGACCTCACAGTCATCTATGATGTAGCTAATGGTTTGTGGCTCTCCACAATCGCAATTTGAAGGAAGTGCTTTATATGGCCAATGCCAGTTCTGAGTCTGTTGAGCTTGACCCATGCTTACGTATCAACGTCGCAGTCCTTGGGCTTGCTAGACGGCTGTCCACAAACTGCTTTAGGTTCAAGGCAAATGATGACCATTGCTCAGACCATATGTCATCGATCCAGGATGATCGATAGGGATACTGCAACTGCAGTGTCATGGATTGGGTAGCAAAGTGAGGTGGGAGGATTAGGCTACCAGGTTCATCACACTTCTTGGTGAGCTTGATCATCTGAAAGTTCATCCTAAAGTTTAGAGGAGCTATACCGACAGAATTGCAAGATATTCTACAGGCGTCGCCAAAAGGCACTAATAAGATTCACTGCATCATTCAAAACGACATCAATCTTATGTGAGTGTACACTGTGACTCTATATTGGTGCAGTGTATTTAGCAGTTGAGTATGCCAAAACAACAGCTGATGTATGTAAAGTGTCGAAAGATGCACCCCATCCAGTTCCTGTGAGCCTTCTGAGGAGATTGGCACGAGATTGCGTCTTGGCAGCGACTGCCTTGGTGTGTTGATGGAAAGTAAGGCTGCTGTCCATTATGACAGCAAGGTACTTCGGTGTTGGGTCGTGTGACAGTTTATCCCCGCTAGAGTGAAAAACAGAGCTGACGGTCTTGGATTTGCTAAGATTCAAGTGTCATCGGGGATGAATTGGCTTACAGTGATTAGGTCTTTCTGTAACACCATTTCTAAGGCCTCAGAAGAATCAGCAGCCATTCCAAGCGCCGTATCATCTGCGTAGGAATACTGCGAACAATCTCTCTTTGGCATTTCTGAGATGTAAATGTTGAAAAGACTGGATGCCAGGCCAGAACCTTTTGGGACACCATTCCGAAGTTTGCGCTTTCTACTGCATTCCCCATTTGATGTCTCCAGGACGAAAGATCTGTCTTGGATGAGCAGCATTATGAACTTGACAAGCTTGACATCAGGGAAGGCTTTGAGTAGCTTGAGGTAGAGACCACGATGCCAGACTGTATCATACGCAGCAGTTAGGTCTGTGAAGACTGAAGACTAAGTATCCCAAGCCGTCACAGTATGTAGAAACTAAATGATTTCTATAGTTTCTCCGATGACAAGCTGCATTTCATGAATGTTGAAGACTGTTAAAGGATTGGTGGGACAATATGTACATATCTGTAATAGATAATAGTAGTCGCCCGATACACCAACATGACACCCGGACCAATGACAATTGACAGCTCGTCTGACTCTGCTATAGCTAGAGTTGTTGATACAATTAACGTGTCTGTATCTGCTTTTACCGGCTTTACGGAGATGAGGAGTTAAGGAGTTGAGAATGATCTAGCTTAAGGGTTAACTGTTTGACACACCCCTCAGCT
>JAMKCH010028221.1:0-31715 GCA_023653785.1 Ophioderma brevispina
ATTGGTAAAAATCTATCTCACATAATATAATGAATATCCACAACTATTACGTACCAAGATGGTTTGCATGGTCATTGTAGTACTTCCTTGCGAAGAAAACATAATTTTTTTCACGCTTAATTTTCGAAGCAGTAGACATTAAAGGAAGCCGCCACGTTCTATTCTTTACGCTATCATTCCACAGCCAGGTTAGTCTTGCACACCAATGGAAAAATGATCGGTGGTTAGTCAATTCGGGCCTGTATAAGAAATAAAAAAAAAGATACGCGTTACTTTTAACATGGGAATTAAAAACACGGCTTAATTTTAACGTATGTTCCTTTAATATATAAATTTATCAAATGGCATACATTTGTGCCTAATTTTTATTAAATGAGCCTGGGATTCTTGAGAACTATAGGTTTTAAAATAAAATTAGGACTTTACATCATCCAAGAAGCGGTTACTCGGTATACATTGAAAAGTACGTACTAGATTGCTGAACCGCGCATTAGTGGGTATTCGAACACTCCTATCCTTTGTGTAGCTCAACGAAGTTCAAAAGGAGAGGCTTGTGGCACCTTGCCGTGATATATGCGAGTATGGGATTTTTTTCAGCTGGCTCTGTTTCGGTATTGCTGCGCCGGTTGTAAATATACACAGGGAATACAACATGGAGCTTCCATGATCTTTTGTACGTTGTGTATATTTCTTCGGAATACTCTGGATTGTTCGCACAGGAATACCCAATGCCCAGAAAACTCTCTGGTTTTATTTAGGTTTTCATTATATATGTGGCCCGATAGAATTTTATACCAATAAATCGCTTTACTTTTCGCCTTTCTCTTAGTTTGGTTTGCAGTAATGTAACGGTGTGGGCGGTGAAAAACTCCCTCGAGCCCTAAAATGGGGAGGAGCACCATGGGAAGAAAAGGGAGGAGAAGAAAAAAGAGAAAAAAGAAGGAAAAACGAATGGGGAAAGAAAGAACAAAGGGAAAAGGGAAATGAGCACTAGATGGAAGACGAGAAGGGGAAGGGAGTCCAAGGTATCTTCCGGATGCTACCCTTTCGCCTATCAAATCTACAAATGCCACTACAGTTGAATTGTTTTCATACCTTGAGAAAATTAATTGATAAGATGTATTTTATTGTCCAATACTTTATTGTTATATACGAGAGGTCTTTTAAAGACTACTATACACTGTAACAAATACTGTAATTACAGAATTTTACTGTAATTTAAACTAAATACTTGAAAATATAATTTGGTGAGTTACATTCATACAGGGAACTTCATTGGTAGATTACCAGGGCAGTCATCGTTGGAAGCCTGTTTCCCCTTCTTAAGAAGAGCATCTTGGTCGTTCTTTTCTCTCTTTGCAATTCTATTTCCTCCGAGGTCACTGGCTGTGAGAGCAGGACATGGTTAAATGTGAATCAGAGATTTCGACATATATATCTTTTGGGCAAAATACAAAATAGACAACTAGAAATAGATAGTAATCTAAAATACTTATTCCTCAGAATTTGAGATGAATCGAATATTTCGTTTTCATGTCATTCAGCATTTATACATAGTATAACAGTGCCATAGAATACAGTGTATAATGACATTCCGGACCCGGAATTGATAACAAAGTTTGGATTTTTTATATGAAGACTTCGATTTGAGCTTAGTTTCTTTCACACAGTGATTAATTTATGAACAAGCATTACGTATATGAAAAAAACACGATTTGTTTGAAGAATTTAGTGCGCCTCATCGGGAATCTCTGTATCTTTAAACCGAGGCTCTCTTTCGGAGTATATTCTAAGTGTTAATCTCATCTGTCGAATGCATGTGCTTCTTTTTTTGCAGGATTTCTGTTTTGTGTCAAGATTGCTTTTTCTTTTCATGATGTACTCATTCTGCTAATATTCTTTAAAATTTGAATATGCTAATTTTTTCAATTTGTCATAATACGCTTAGAATTGACATAAAAAGTATATTGCTGTCTTATCCAAAATTATAGCAAATATCGCATCTTTCCCCTTTCTGTGTTTAACAAGAGTACAAGAGTTTTGGTTGTTTTTTAATTAGTGGTCCAATATTACACTAATCGTTGATATTTTCATCGTAAAAATAAAAACAAAACAAAACACCTCATACATCTTTCACTATTTGAGCATTTGAAGAGAGTTTTGTGTTTTAATAATTATGGCGCATAGTACACTAGTCGTTAATATTTTCATCGTAAAAATAAAAAAAAACACAACCTCATACATCTCTCACTATTTGAGCAGTTGACCTGAATTATTCTGCAGATGCATTCGTTAAAATATAGTCAGGACATTCGTTTATACTTGACAAGTTTGGGATACTGATGATTTCAGAGTGATTGCTCCCTGTATAAACAAGTTTTAAACGAGGCAGTGTTTTCTCTTTTGACAAATCAAACGAAGGCTGTATTCTGTGCAAATTATTTCGAGTCTTGATATCACGGTTCTTGCTGTTAAAAAGGTACGTTTTATTCCCGGTGTAGTACTGATGATACGATTACATGTGCCTATACATCACACTCACAAAAGTGTAATGCGAGTATTTTTTTAAAATTATTTTTTAAATTATCTAGTCGTGATATCACGGTCTTGCTGTTTAAGGTACGTTGTAATTCGGTGTCTACTGAGGATAGAGTACATGCTTATAACCACAACTCACAAAAGTGTAATCTCGAGTATTTTTTAAAATGTGGATTAACAGTTTTGCTTCATAAAAAATCTCTAAACGGTTTTCGCTTTCTTGGTTCCAAGAACAACAAATTAATCATTTGCCATGAGGAAAAATAATTCTTGTGGCTCCCTATTGTATTGGCCCTGTGTGGTCAGGGATCCGTGTTAGTCTGCATCGGAGAACGAACAGGAAAGAACGAACTTCACTGGCAATTTTCATCAAGTCAGTGTTCATTTCACTTCAGCTAATACTGCATTGGTTTTCATTTTTAACATCGCGTGATATAGATGTCATCTAAAAGGTCTGTTGCCGCAAATCTAAAAAGCTATTTTCAAGGTAACATCTAGAAAACTCGTTTTTATCATCGCAAAAACGTATTCACAAACATTTCACTTCAGTTGAAGTGAAGAATAACCCATGTGGTCCGTCAGAATGGGAAGAAATAAACATATGCACCCTATAATGGTCATTTTATACATAGATGGAAAGAATCCCTTCCATCCACAATCCACCCATGAGATTCCTAGCACAGAGATTTTTCCAGGACCTCAGGGGACCAAGGGATTATATTTCTTGTGCGGAGACGCAAGTTGAAGGATCTCTTGGAGAAGACTGCCAGGCAGTGACACAGGTGAACGTCTTTTGGTCTGAATATCCTTTTGGTCTAATGCCCCTGGGTTCAATAATCTTATTTGGTCTAATACCATTTAGACCATAATTGACCATTAGACCAAAATGGTATTAGACCGAATGGATATTAGACCAAAATGGTATTAGAGCCAATGGGTATTAGACCAAATGGGTATTAGACCAAATGGATATTAGACCAACGGGTATTAGACCAATGGATTAGACCAAATCGGTTATTATAGACGATCTGGAGGATTAGACGATATGAGATTTAGACCAGATGAAGAGAGTACATGGCATTAGACTAAATGGTTTAGCCTAAAGGTTCTTAGACAAATGGTATTTAGACACAATGGGAGTTACGCCAAAATGCCAATTAGACCAAGGGGGATTAGACCAAATGGACCGTATCAAAAAACGTTGATCGCAGATCAAACCAGGTATTGCAGCCACACCGGCGATGCTTTTCCATCTCTGATATTTGTCCCTCGTGTTATGTATCGCAGGGCTCATGATACTCGTTGTAGTAATAAGAGGAAAATACCAAATTCATATTTTCTCGCAGAAGGAAGAAACTGACCCGAATCTGCCAAGTAAGATAGCACACTATTAATTAAAGCTCAACTGATGGGTATGGCCGGGGAGTCAGGGGGGAGCGATTCTTTGGGTCACATATGCATCTAAAACAATTGTTTATAATACGAACGCATTGGAAGCAAACACTTAGTATATTCGAAGCATTTTTGAGCAGAAACGTTATTTACGTGAATCGGTAGCTTCTATAGTAGATTTCAAATTAGTGAGACTTCATGCATATTTGGATGGGGGATATTGATATGGGGTCAATCCCGGTCATGCGGATATTAGGCCTTGTTTGCGCCATTACAAAACATAGGTGGTACATGGTACAAGTTAATCGTACAGAACGGTTACTGGGAAACTGATGCAGTAAGTTGCACAATGTTCTGTATGATAAGACTTTGTCTGGTTAGAGAGATGTCAAATCCGCTGCTTTGCCTAATCTCTTATAAAAAGGTTGACCCATTGTTGATGGCCAAATAAAAATGTAGTTGTGTTATGTGTGAATTGATAAAGAATGCATATGTTGCCATGCTGTGGGAATGATGATATTGCAGTTGTAAAAGTAAGTTATGTTCAAATAAACAACGTTTTAATGAATAAGTAGCTGGTGTTTTTATCCCGAAGAAACATTTAAGCTATCCTTAGATGTGAAAATAATGTATTTTGTCACCTTTATTTTAACTAGCTACATTATAGTTTACATTGTTATACATTGTATGAGTACCATAAAAAACGTTTTACTGTTGCCTTAAATTAATTCCTTTCCTCTCACCGCTGAATGGACAGACCAACACTTTAATGAGGTCTACGTATTTTGAAAAACTAACTATAAGAAAGATTAAAACGAGGCTTGATAGAGGTTATAATAAACATACCTGTGAAAGTATATGTGTGAGTGGGAATATGAACTATTTACTAATTTTTTTTTGTTTCAGAAAAATATAAGTTATGTGTAAACCACAAGCCCAAGATTCAACGGAAATCATTCGTAAGTTCAAATAGATATGCAAACGAAATGTATTGTTCATTACAGTTTTGCCACTCCACATTCAAAAACTAGAGTAATATTATCTCTGATATCGTCTAAACCAAAACAACATGATTTCGGTTAGCTGACTACATTGGAAGTTTTCGGTGTTCAACCAAGTTGTTTATTTTTAACATGAATAGGCGAAAACTCTTTCTATAATAGTACCATCTGAAAGTGACAAAATGTCCTGCCTGATACAAGAAAATCATGTTTCATTTTCAAATGTTCCATAATATGAAAAATTGTCGCCCAAAGCAACGTATTAAAACACCCACCCTGTGATATTCCTAACTCTCATAACCACACGTCTTCCACAAACAATGGAGAGTGCCAAATACCCCTAAATACCACAGGGGAATTCATGGTCACTGATGGGTTCCTATGCAAAACATACTTATGAGGGTGCTACTGGGATTTATAACCAAAGTGAAGAGTTCAACACTATATCTATATATATATATAGCACCCAATTCCTAAGTCGAAAGTCTGGAAGTATTGCCAACAACATACCTGAAGCAAGGACAGGTATAAGCAGAGTACCACCACCAGCGCTTCTGTACAGGAGGCAGGATACACTATGGCCTGCAACTGAAAAGGCCTAACCACATCAGTCAAATATATTGCAAGTAAATCGTACCATCTAAACAAGTACAAGATGGAAGTACGCGACACTCTACGAAAGCCCATGGAAAGTAAAAGACAAAAACGCCGAGGATTGGTATAAAAGAATTAGACCAGAGGAACGGCATTTAAATTTAATGAAAGGCTAGAGGTCAGACGGTAGACCAGTTTTGGGTACAAAAGGAACCAAAAGGCGCTCAAAGAAACATGATCATCAAGAACAAAGAAAATCCTCACCGGAACTGATAAAAGAGTAGATGAGGAAGACATGATGGTCTACCTTTACGGGATGTGCGACGAAAACAAGGGCTGTGGTTGAACTGGGAGTCTGTCAGGCAGGTTGACACCTCCTGGAAGAACTTTTGTATATGTCTGGACGCCAGAGTGGCTGTCTTTCCACATCAACGCAAATCATGATCAACTTCCATCCTGCCGATCTGAAGCTGTGGGGCAAGACCAATTTTGGACTTGCCAATTGTCTCGTCATTGTGTACACTGTTTCACATCCTCAATGGTTATATACAGCTACTCATTACAAAGCGGAAAGATACAATGCGCCATGACCACAAATACTGAAAGCAATCTCTACAGGTCTGGCATCGTACGTCGTAGAGGGAAATCAGAAAAAAAACAATCGCAACTGAGAATCTGAACTCCACTCTACAATAGCCTTTCACACGCTGATGGGTACAACTATCGAAATCCAGTCTTACCAAAGCCTAAGACAGAGCCAACCACATTCATTCTGAAGAGGCCAATGACTGGATATTTCTGATGGAGTGAGTGAAACACAAACAAATAGTGTCCCTACAGAAATCACTAAGGCGCTAAGAGAACAATATCCACTCTTTCTACCAAAACAAAGACAATGATCATTCATAGAGCTGACGGTCCTATGGAGGAGAACCCATCCACACCATGAATATTGCCCAGAAAGAAGGTTTAAAATACCAAGTCTAGTGGTTGAATGATGAAAGCAGAGGATGGTCTACGTACTGCTTTCCAATAGAAGTAGGGAGCAGGGGTTCGCCAATACACAGTCAACAAATGCCTGGTATCCTCGGGGTTATTCCGCAAGGAAACGAGAAGAAAGAGAAAGGCTATAACGGATACGGCAGGCCAATATTGTACTCAGAGCGAGCTATGTTCATCTGGCTCTGCAGAAGATCAAATGCATTAAGACCGAATAAAGCTACAAGCAAACTCCAGCAATTACTTGAGGAAGTGGAATGGTGAGCGTCACAAAACCAGGTTTAACCCGCCAAATACAGTCTGGTCAAAAATCTCAGATACCTCAGAAACATCACTAATCTTAGACAAAGAGCATAAGGGGTTGTAATTTTGGTTGAATAGAAGTTGGGACTGCGCCAAAGGAGAACAAGATCCAGTATACTGATAAGTCGGGAGGCGACTTCATTGAAGAACACACACAGTAGGGGCCCCGGTAAAGTTGCGTACTACTGTTATTTGTTGCTGAAGTTTAGATGCGGGTGTAGTTTAATAATCCACCGGGTACCACTTGGCCCCTTGGGAAAGTGGGTATGAGGAACGCAGATATCAATAGGAGACAAATTCCAAAGTGATCAATAAAGTTATGAACTACACATGGAATCCAAAGGAAGTAAAAAGGTTCAATTTGGACACGTGGCTGTATGATGGCTATAACGAAATGTGAGGTTTATTAAAATAATTCAAAAGGATAAAAAAAAGATTTTTTAGTTTTTTAAATTTTTGATTTCATGTGTCAAAACTAATCGCTAAATTGGCATAGAACTGAACTCTAAAAGGATCAAAAAAAGGAATAGTTGGTATATCTAGATTGTCACCCTGAGAATAAATATGGCTGAAACGTAAACAAAACCATAGGTTAACGTGCGCTTTGACTCGTGACTTACGTTTATAGCATTAAATATGTAGGTCTGATGCAAACTGTAGCTTTTTTGAAATGATGGTTTGTGTGTAAATATATAAGAGGTGTGCCATGGGCTCCCAAATACCACAAACTACCATGATATTAGCACAGGTGGTATTTTGGGGTGTTTGTTTGTTAGTTTAAATTTTAAAAAAAACCCATTAAAAAAAAGAAACACAAAATGGGGGCAAAAGTGGGGTTGGAATAATGATGCACCCGCAAAAAGCGATACACCATAGATAGGCTAAGCGTTAACGAACAGCACAGTCTGGAGACCTCAAACATTGGCTATCAGCCAGAAAAGCCACTAATTGCGGCTATAATCCAAGGGGAAATATGGCCGAAGCCATGTAACTGAGTTGTAAAATAAAAACTGTAAAAGTAAACTAACGTAGGAAACGCCAAATGACGCATTATAAGGTTAAAAGGTTCAATTTTGAAGGGTTCGAACTTTGGGTGAGCAATCGTGGGTACGAGGAACGATATTTTTTTTTTTTTTTTTTTTTTTTTTAATAATTTTAATGATTAATTATTAACACAGAGAGGACCAATTATTCCACAGGACTGCCAGAATAAGTCGTAAATGTTATTTTGTTTATAAATACACAAGTGTTTCAATCGGCTGTCTACAGAGCGTATAGGCAAACTTTAGTCATAATAATGTGTCGAATTCCAAGCAGAATTTTGCTAGGTTTACCCCATTTTTCAAGTACCTGCGAATGTGTGCGTCTTATCAAAATGGAAGATCATTTAGCATGATGAGATAAAATTATCGGTCTATTTCATCTTCTGATAGGATTCATCGATGTTAATGACCGCACTTGTTAGGAAAATTCAGTTTGAAAACACGTTGTCAAATGTAGATTAACATAGATCAAAACCTAGACTATAGAGTGAGCTATCGCCTTCTAATATATCACCTTGTTAGCTCAGCGCGCTTTAAGTAATACGGAGTTAATGGGTTCGAGTCCGGACCAGGGGATACGTTTTTCTTTTTCAACACTTCTGTGCGCAGGAAAACATTATATTCAAGGTATTACTCTTAATGTACTACTCCAATTTTTAATTTTCCTGATGATATTTGGGTGGCGCTTTGAGGAGTGGGATCTTGCGTGGTTTTTCCATTTCCAAAGCAGGTCCTACGCCACTGTAGACTGAGCACCAGGGTATTCCTTCATGTAATTACATCTGCACGAAATAATCAATATGCACAGTATAAAAGTTGAATGAGTGTATAGGCTGAATTTGAGTTCTTTCATCAAGTTAACACCAATGGATACACAAATTTTTACCATCAGGCTGTAAGCCGAATTCAGTATTATTACTTTTTTCTTATCTTTTAGGAGTGCATTTCTTTCTCTCTAAAACGATACAGTTTCCAAATAAAATTATTACATACTTAACCACCATTTTTTCCTCCTAAAAGTTCAAGAGACACAACTAAAAGCTCGGTTTTCTTCTTTTAGCGTCAACACCATTCTGTACGAGGTTCGTATCGACTTGCGTATACTTTGCTTGTCAGGTTCACGCATGCAACACCTTTCAGATCGCAAAACACACGTGCGAATGGCCGTCTTAGCTTGCCATAATTCACGAGTTTTACATCGAGATCTAACTCTGTAGCATTTTTCGTTGATGGTTAAATTTCATGAGCCTAAATATGTTCGTTTTTGTGTTCGGGACTCTGACTTTCGCCCATTTTGGTACGTATTTTCGGCCTGTGTTTAGCTTTAATTTTCTCGCACGAAATCAAGTTAGTCTCGTATAAGTTACATAAATTGAAACGAAAATTTAATATCATTTCGATATTGAAATTTTTATTGAGTATACTCGCACTCGCAAATCTGAGCGCTGATTTAAAATATTGTGACGTAATATCGGGGGTCACGTCCGGTAAAAAATACCGAAAGTAATTGCCACTGGGTTCATACTGCTATGTTAAGTCAAATAGTCGTTGTTTAAAAAAGACATAGAAAGTTAGAAAAACTAATGAAAATTCAGTAATATTAAACATAAGGGGGTGTTGTTAAATTCTGGAGTAGTAGGGGGTGAGGTGTCTGTACACTCTATAATTGATTCAACATACTGTAGATCGTCCTATAATCCAGCTCATACCCACAAAATATTTGATTATATTATGTTCGTTCGATTGACAAAAATTTTTATTCAGCCAGGTTTCAGTTTTGACTCAATCCATTTCTTGACAACCTCGAGGAATTCCAAAATAAAATTATTATCGAAAAAATTTCATTTTGACTAAAAGTAAATAACTTTAAATCAACCCACTATGTGAATGTCGTTTCAATTACCCTCTTCTCTCTCTCCCTCCCTCTGAAAAATAAAATTATATCGAAATCATTTGGCTAAAAAGTAAATAACCTTTAATCAACCCACTTTTATAAAAAGTTGCATGATTTTGAACATTCATCAGAAGTAGGTAACCATACAAAGAAGCCGTTTTTATGGTATCATTTGATTTAAATCTGTGCAATTTCTCTTGTGTTCCCAGATCAATTTGACTTCAAAGACTGTCTTATATTGGAGAAACTTTCAATGGACGGTTTACAACGTTTATGTAAGATTTATATGGCTCAATTTAGGTATTTGAGTGAAAGAGCTGTTAACGCTACATTTGTGTCTATCAACTAATTATTTTACATTATTTAGAGGTATTCAGCAAAAAGAGCGCCAAGTGCACCAGTACATTCTTAAGAGTTCTTGACATTAAATGAGGACGAATTAAAATACATAAACAACGCTTGCGAGTACATGGGAGAATGTTACATAGGTATTATCACAAGGGTATATGCAATAGAATGCCATGCAATATTAACATGGTACTATTCTTATACAAAGTGTTGTCCGTTCTTTTACTCTTTGGGTTTGCCCCAGCAGTGGACGGGAATAGTCTTTTGAATATATGTAGCGTTTCAAAGATGGCTATTACAACCGACCCTGTTCTTATTACAACTGACATTACGGAGAGACACAAGCTCGATGAAAGACAAGAGACCACAACAAGCACCGTACCTGAAATATCAAATATCACCGAGAAGCCCAAGATCATGGGGGATATACAAACAAAGATATTCTTAATAACACCTGTAGCATTAACCTCTCTGTTTTCGGAGGAGATGCTCTTTTAATCGAGCCGTTAGATATCATAGGAAATAGTACCTTTTCCTACTTGTATTTAGAAGCATTAGACAGTCTAGGCAGCCAATGTTACAAACAATACATTTTATTTTCAATGCATTATAAACCATGTGTTGTAAATGTGCCATCCAAGGCATACACACCTCATTTCGTAAATACTAGGGCGACCTTGAAATTGAGAGCTGAAAACTATTTTGCTTCTAATTGCAACAATTCAAGAAAATATCAATCAACACAGGCACAGGATGATCTTCTACCAAGCTGTGACATTACTGAATATGATGCGATCAAAACAGCTTATCAACTATCCCCATGGGCTGCCGCTGTTGGCTATGACGTGAAGTGCCCAATGGGATGCTCCTGCACCCTTGGTTTTAGGAAATGGACGACCATATGCCATGGTTTCAAAGATCATATTGCTCTAATTGTGTACGATCCTGATATTGAAGAATTGTCATTTGATAGGATGGGGTTGAATGATATCGTATCCGGTGCATTCTTCGGACTTTCTGAATTGAAAGCTTTGCGGTTGGGAGGCAATTTCTTGTCTTCGTTGCAATTAGGAACATTTAAAACACTAGATCAGTTACTAGATTTAAACCTTGGAGCCAATCAACTGACATTTTTGCCAGTAGGATTATTCGATGCATTGACTCAATTAGAAGTTTTAAGCCTTTCAAACAATAAATTGAACCTCCTACCGTTAGGGGTATTTGATGCTTTGGTTCAGTTGAAGGGCTTAAACTTCCTTGGCAATCAAATTACCGTATTTCCTGTAAGTTCAGATACGTTGCATAAGTTGGAAGTCCTTTTCCTTAGGGGCAATAGGCTAAGATCATTACCGCCAGACGCATTTGACTCAATGGTAGAGTTGTCTGTTTTAGACCTCAGCATAAATGAAATACTGTCAATTCCTATAAATGTTTTTGACGCGCTTGTTCAGTTAGGAGCTTTAAACCTTGGGGACAATCAGATAACAGTGATACCGATTGGCATATTTGATACGCTGATTCACCTGCAGCGGCTTTACCTCCACCAGAATCAGCTTTCCTCATTGCCAAACGACGCGTTTGGTGCTCTTGGCGAATTGAACCTACTATTTCTCTCAAATAATCAGTTAACTACATTAGCGATACAAGGAGCCTTTCATGGAAAGCCTTGGTTACAAAGGCTGGATATGTCCAATAATTTGCTCACTTCGTTGACAGTAGACACTTTCCATGACACTGACCAACTGGTAGACCTTTTCCTTGAAAATAACCAATTGACAACTTTGTCGGAATACTCATTCAAATATTTGTTTTCGCTAAAACAATTGAGGCTTAGTAACAATTTATTATCTGTACTGTCAAATCATATTTTTGACTCATTGATTTCATTAAAGTTTCTCCATTTAGAGTACAATAAAATACAGGCATTACCTGTTGGAGTATTTGATAGCATGGTTTCGTTGCAGCATTTGAAAATGAGTAATAACCTCTTACATCAGCTACCAAGTGATGCCTTCCATTCATTGGCCGAGCTACGCTTTTTGAATATGTCTACAAACAACATATCAACTTTGCCATTCTTGGGTTTTCTGGTAAACTTACAGATACTTGATTTGAGCGTTAATAAGTTGGCCAGCCTGGATAAGGGAACATTTGGATCTACGAAATCCCTTATATTTCTATCTTTAGATCATAACATTATAACTGATTTACACAGCCAGATTTTCCAAAGTTTATCAAATTTGCAAGGCCTTTATGTTGGAAATAATTTTTTGAGAGATTTAAAACCTGACCTTTTCTTGAACCAAGATAAATTAAACACCCTTATCGTTTCTAACAACCGGCTGTCAAGTGTTAGCACAAGATCTTTTTTTGGCTTACACAAACTTCGGAGTCTTGAGTTGCAACACAATAACATACATAATTTGCCTCAAAATATATTCGATAATTTAACACAGCTACAGTACATTAACATTTCACATAACTCTATTGAAAAAATCGGCAGTAACATATTCGAAGGCAGTCACATACAAACAGTAGATTTACGACTAAATGATCTATTTCTTGTTACCGCATTATCTTTCGTTGGTCTCGATAATTCAACAATATTGGTAGATGAGAGTGCAACATGTTGCTTCACTAAAAGTTCAGAGTGTATTCCTCAGCATGCTAGATCTATTTACCTCACCTGTAACAGAATGTTAGATGACATTTCACTGCGTGTATCAATGTGGATTCTTGGGTTATTTTCCATTACTTGCAATGGCGTAGTGTTGTACCTCCGTTGGGTTGATAAGAAATCTAACAAAGTCCAATCATTATTAATTGCAAATCTAGCGATGTCAGATTGTTTGATGGGAGTTAATATGGTTTTGTTGGCATCTGCTGATGTCTATTATGCAGATTACTTTCCATCTTATGTCGAATATTGGAGAAAAGGCGCGATATGTAAATTGGCTGGTGTGCTTTCCATTTTGTCAAGTGAGGTGTCGGTGTTCATAATTACTTTGGTGAGTTTCGATAGACTTCAAGGAGTTAAATACCCTTTTAGTACCCATCGCCTTACATCAACATCTACAAAGATCTGTATCTTTTCAATCTGGTTCATAGGAATGATATTCAGCTTAATACCAATCATTTTGTCGGGAATGTTTCCTGATTTGTTTGAAATTTCTGAAGTTTGCGTTGGCATTCCAATGGTGCGAAGGCCAATAAGTCATCTAGCGTTAGCCTTATTGAAAACACAAGAACTGATGTCCACATTGCGTATCGTATCGACTGGAATAGCACGTACGAATATTCAATAATTCATATCCAAACTAAGAAATATCTGTAATTCGACTATTCAAAACTTTACACGTTCTCGGTACCCAACGGCGACCTTATTTTCCATTTTTGTTTTTATCGGCATCAACATGATTTGTTGTGTTACTTGTTGCTTTTCTATATATACAAATATTCGTAGTGCAAGAGAAACAGCAAAACAAGCGGGAAGAAAGCAAGATGAGGGGAAGAAATACGCATGGCAACCAAATGTCCGCCGTCGTATTACGATTTGTACATGGGTGCCATTTCGTGACTGTATGTATTCTTGCTCAAGTAAAGTTTTACGTAAATCCAGTACTATATGCGTGGACTGTAGCTTTTATTTTACCGATTAATTCCGCAACTTATCCATTTCTTTACACACTAATTACAAAAATACAAGAAAAAAAGTAACGCATTTGCGTTCCATACCTCCTGTACAAACATTACTTAAAGCGTCGTGTCAAAATTAGATTCCAAATTGATACCTGCATGACAGAGATATTGTGGAAGGACTTTGTCGTTCGTATATCCCTAACGTTCTTAAATGCATTTAAATGCCACTTTGAAACAACAAAATCACGGGAGCGAACCCCTGCCTTTGATTAGGGGGAAATTGGCCCGAGATCTAACAAGAAAAAATAACGCTAGCTCCCTTTTTAAGGTGATCGTCAGATTTTTCCTCTAAGGACGTTAGGGATATTAAGTGTATTTCAACTATTCGCAGCAAATATCTAGAAACGTAAAGCAGCTGTAATCAGTTGATAAGATTAATCGGGTTCATAGTTATTCTATGAAAACATAATCGCTTTGAAAAAAAACTTAACATTCAGTATTTTATAAAGAATTACAGGCACTTGTATGTATTGAAAATAGCACACTTTATAAACAAGGTTATGTGTAATTAATCGTTATAAATTTGGAAAGAATGGCAAGTAGCAAATAATTTATTTTTGGGTATTTAATGACAAAAAACATAAATAATATTTCACGTGAATTTATTTGATAAATAGGAATGCGTGTTTTGTGTTGTTTTTTTGTGTGTGTGGAGAATTTAAAAAAATTCTAGTCTCCACAAAGCGTAATTAATATGTATAGTCTTAGGGAGAGAGCCCGGTTCAACCTAATATTTATGGGCGCACGAACCAAATACTCCACAGTTGAGGGGAATGAGTATAGATGATCATCCGCTGAGATTATCACGACATTTTGAAACTTCGATTCGTGTACGAAGAAATAGGCCCTCGACTTCGGGCCCTGGTTGAAAGCGGATATGAAGGCGTGCACGTCGGCTCAAAACAGTGGTGGCGATGTTCATATGCTTTTTTCTTAAAATCTATCATAGAATTACATCAAAATGCACATTTTTGAAACAAAAAAGATCAGTTGTGATCTACAGAGAAATGGATTCAAAAAAATATTCAAAATATGTCACGCGGGGTGAATCAGAGGGCGTCCGATTTGGTTTTTTCCGTGTTATTTCAATTGGAGCGTTTATTTAGTGGGGTGCACCCATATGCTGGTGAATATTCCACCACAGATGTTCTATGTTTACCACACGAATCCGACGGGGAGGCCTCGAAAAAGGACCCCCTCTCCTACGTCGCCGCATACTGGGGGGCAATCATGGCCACCACAAACCCAGTTGACACACACGCCGAATATGCCTTTGACAGTTAACGAACGAAAATAACAATTTTACAAACCTACCTTTTTTGCATTTTTAACAATTTCACCGTTTATTTCTATGGCTTTTAAGGAAGGATGATGTCAGGGGAATGGCCTAAACTGGAATTCAGGGCAAGGTCTTACTGTGTTGTAAAAATTGAGGTTATCTCGCCCCCTTTGCGTGACTGAGAAATGAAAGCTTAAGGTTAGAACTTTTATAACAGCCGGTGAGAACAATAATTTTCGTAAATTTTAAACATTCCAGACAAAAATAAATAGAACAACAGAAGTTGATATATTCCGGTACGTGAAAACTTGAATCGTTCCAATAGACCGATCTATTGCTGAAAAACGTGGACATCTCCGATGCGGGTTGTTGAGGTTTTAGAAAAGGCCGCTTATTTTGGTTGTTACTGTACATGGAGTGATGTACTTGTACGTGACATGTGGAAACTAAATTTTAACCTGTTTTTAAAATGGAATTTGTGAAAACAACAATCGTGATTAAAGCAAACGAAATGAAAATAATAAAAATTAAAAAAATAAGTCATTCAACTTCATTAGAAGCTTGGCAGATTCGTGGTTGTTTCGATTTGGAACGGCACGGCTGCAGCCATTCCCATTCTTCATGTGTCATGGAGAGTGAATTTTACACGCAGTTCGTTTCCATTTTTGTAACTTTTTATCGCTATTGTGCAGCCAAGAATTTATTTTTTTTCCTGAGCCGCCCATGAGGATATTACAATGATAACAGTGTGAAAAAGTGTTGATTTTGCCGTCCAGAACTGATCAAAATTATCGCTTCTTTGTGGTACACCGTACAACGTAAACGCGGTATATAAACGAAAAGAAAATGAAACAAAAGATGACCACCGTCATGGCGGAGGTGAGTGACCCGCCCCCGCGTAGGGGCGAGACTAGTCGACGTAGGAGTCGGTATACAAATTCCTTTAACTGACAAGGGCGTATGCCTGTCCCGCCATATTGCCAAGGTAGCAAAGCAACTTCCTGTGTTTCAATCGGCGACACTAACCCGCTATCCAATGTGTCGAGGTCAGTGCTACGGTTAAGTGTTAATTAAAGGAGCCCTGTGCAATTCGCGCTCTGTGGACAAGTTGGTGTATATAATAGACGGGCGCGTATTAGGACCCGCATGTCCCGACTGTCAGAGAGTGACAAGCTATAAAAAATCATCACGTTTAGTTAAGCATTATCTTTTAACAAACCAAGTGCGATCCACACCCAGAGACGAGCCGAGACTTGTGGGACCGTCTAGTACTTACCTGAATATGCACCAACACCTCCAATATCCCGCCCTCCTCTTTCGATACAAAGTTATCTTCCAGCGACGACAATCTCCAATCTCCACGAACGTCGCATGTCAACCACAGCCCGTCCTGAACCTTGCAGATCATCACTTAAGACCCGTTATAGCCTAGCAGATTACATGCACCCCCTTAAACTAAAGATTTAACATGATTTTTAGAATCTCCTTTTAAAAAGAATTTTAGTTACCAAAGCAAATATTTTTGTCCCAAGGGGTCCGTTGGCGGCCATTTTGGGATTAAGAGGGTTAATCGTACAAGTGGTTCATTTTAGTTGAAAAATATCACAAATGATTCGTCCCATCATTCCATCATAAGGAAACACATAAATATGGTCAAAACAATCCGCATGAAAATCTGACTTTCCTAACTTGCGAAAAATTGAAATTTTTCCCTATTGTGTATTATGGGAATTGACAGTTTATGCTTACATGCGAACTTTAATGACGTCATTGTGACGTAATGCAGGCAGTTGGTACTCATTTTTAATTTTAAGTATCAATTGAAAGAGGAGGACCATAGCTCTCTATTGGTACCAAAATTCAAGTGGCTGTGATATCCCCTGTGTTTTGTGCTATGGCATTTTGGTATTTCTCCCCCCAATCTCCAATCTCGGAAAAACCCGAAGGGTGGGGGGGTGGTACCACCCCCCCCCCATTCGTAACGAGGTTTAATCTAAATAAAAATTGGTATTTTGACCTGGATAAAATAGTACCAGAAATAATTTTTGACCTCATTATGCTCATTATGTTTATACATTGGGTGAAAAGTAATGCCAAATACGTGTTTTGTTCCAACACAAGATTAATTGATGTATAGTTTGCCATATCTCTGATGTTGGTTTTTAGGAAATAAATTATCTATAAAACTATAGCCAGATCCAGACAAAAATAAAGTACAACATGAAGTTGATATATTCCGGGTACGTGAAAAATTGAATAGTTCCCAAAGACCGATCGTATTTGCAGAAAAACGTGACATCTTCCTATGCGGTTGTTGATGTGTTAGAAAGGACGCTTATTTTGTTTTACTGTACATGTAGTGGATGTCGTGTCGTGCATGTTGAACTAAATTTAAAAAACCATGTGTTGAAAATGGAAATTTTGTGAAACACATTATCCTATTTACAAGCAAACTCAATGAAAATACTAAAAATAAAATAAAAGTGTCATATCCACTTAGCTGCATTAGAAGCTGGCAGAATTCGGTGGAGTTTTCGAATTTGGTGGACGGCACGGCTTCAGACATTCACATTCTTCATGTGGTCATTGGAGAGTTGAATTTTAAACAACGCATTGTTTCCATTTTTTTTGGTAACTTTTTATCGCTATTTTGGTGCATGCCAATAAATTTATTTTTTTTCCTTGACCCCCATGGATGAATAACAAATGGATAACAGTGAAATAGTGTTGATTTTTGTCGTCGGAACTGATCAAAAATTATCGCTTCTTTTCTTGTGGTTAACACGTACAACGTAACGCGGTAATAACGAAAATTCAAAAGATGCCCCCCAGTCATGTCATGGCGGATGGTGAGTGCGCGCCGCCTCACGGCCGCTTAGGGGCGGAATAGTTCGCCGTCGGAGTCAATGTATACCAAATTCCTTTTAACTTTTGGCAAGGTGTATGCATTGTATTCCCTCCATAATTGCCAAGGTAGAAAAGCACTTCCCTGGTGTTTTCAATCGGCTACTCCGACCCGCTATCCATGTTGTATAGGTCAGTGTAACCCGGTTATTGTTAAATTCCAGAGCCCTGTTCAATTCGCGTTCTGTTGGGACCATTTGGTTGATATAATAGATGGCGCGGTATTAGACCCTCAGTTCCCAGACTGTACAAGAGAGGGGGCGACAGCTATAAAATCACACGTTTATTAGTACGCATTATCTTTACCAAGTCGATCCAAACAGGACAGGAGGCCAAAGAGACGGGGACAGTCCGAAGATACTTTACGTGAATTATCGCAAACCAAAACCCACAAACCTCCATATGCCCGCCCTCGCTTTCGATACAACGATTATCTTCCAGCGACGTCGCATTCACCACAGCCGCTGACCATTGCAGGATCACACAGGGAAAAACATCACTCACATTAAGACAACGGTGTAGTTACATACAGATTACCATGCAGCCCCTTAAAACGAAGGATTTACGATGCTTTTAGAATCTCCTTTTAAAGAATGTTTATGTTACCAAAGCAAATATTGTCCCAAGGTGTACTTTTAGGCGCAATTTGGATTAAGAGGGATTAATCGTACAAAGTGGTTACATTTAGTTTGAAAAAAAAAATATCACAAATTATTCGTTGTCATCATAATGAAACAGATAAGAGGGAGTCAAATCTCGGCAGGAAAAATCTGATATTCCTAACTCGGGAAAAATATGCATTATTTTATTGCCTGCATATGTGTGTATATGGAACTTGACAGTTTGGTTGCTGACATGGCGAACTATTATGACGTCATGTTGACGTACATGTATCATGTTGGTACTCATTTTAATTTTAGTATCAATTGAAACTAGGAGGACTAGCATATCTATAGGACCAAATCATGTGTCTGTGATACACCTGTGTTGTGCTAGGCATGTTGGTAATTCTCTCCCCCATAAGTCCATCCAATCCGGGGAAAAACCCGAAGGGGGGGGGCGGTGTAACACCCCCCCAACCCCCTTCGGTATGACTAGGGTTAATCAATAAATTGGTTATGTTTGGGGAGGACCTGGATAAAAATATGCGAACATAACAATTTTGACCTCATTATGCTCATATGTTATACATTGGGGTGAAAAGTAGGCCCATCGTGTTGTTGTTCGCAAACAAATATTACTTGATGTATAGTTTTCCATATCTCTGAGGTGTGGTTTAGGAAAAAATTATCTAAATAAACTATAGCCGATCCCGGTAAAAGATATGGCAAACTAGTACATGTATTTAATCATTCATTTTTTTTATTTTTTTTATTTTTGGTTTAAAATTTAGGTTTGTCAGATAACTTTATTTTTGTACCCCTAATAACCTTTGACCGATGATTTCAAGGCATTCCCCTTCCTACATTATTTCCTACTTGTTTTGATTTTTGTTCAATGACATTGTCCAAGGTAAAATCAATATTTTTTTGTTGCAATTTTATCTAAATTAGGACCACTTATTTTTTTATAAATTAACTGATGTATATATCCTCTTCGTAAAAAAAGCGAATACAAGTGAAAAACTGTGAGAAATACCTTAAGGAAGAAAGACATTCATCAAAGTTTTTCCGGTACTTATTGCCACACACTAGTAGTTTAAAAGTCAACGTATAGAATATTCACATTTAAGGGGGGGGTATGGAGTCTGAAAATGATAACATATTGTGTTCTAATTAAAAAATGAGATAATGCAATGGCTAAAATTGTTGTAGATTGTAATCTACAAATGCTTTTTATTCGATGCACAATGCGACATTCGTTTTCCCGAGATATTGAGCAGTGCACGCAAATTTGCCAAAAATTCAGATGACCTCCCCCCAAACCATGATTCATGAGTTATTAAGCATTTTTACATACCCCAATATGGAAATCATGTAAAGTACACCAGCTTTCATAATCTGCAAAAAATGGAAATAGGATGTCGGGATTGGAACTAAAAATTCAAAATGAAACATGTGAAACAATAATGTTATATTTATGTGATTTTTACATATCTGCAGCTAAAACCATCATGGATCATACAATTGTTAAACAAAACACATATCATTGGTTTTGCATTTGTTGCCATTTATTGACAAAAATGATTTTTTTCAATCCAAATTTAAAATCACCTCTTGAGGAAATAATAATCTTATTAGCATTAACCTTCAGTATATAAGGTCTTAGCGCACTCCTCTTAGAGTATAAGGGGGGGGGGGGTGGACCGTCTGAAATCACTTTGTTTGCATTTGACTTTTTACTAAATAAATTCTATAAAGTTATAAAGTGGATTTGAAAAAAATATAAAAAGTAAAAAAAATGAAATCGATTGTACCGCAGTCGAAAATGGCGGCCCCAAACGATTTGTGGCAATTTGACCAAAAATTAATCCACTTCTCCGAAAAATGTAAACCACTTTCTTTCAAAAGGACGCTTTTTCCATGACAATTTTGGCTCATATAGGAGAAATGATACATTTACATTGCTAGTGCATTGAATAAAATCTCAAGTAGCATTAGGGGGCAAAACAAGTAAGTTATGATAGCTGCACCAAACTATATTTTTATTTAGCGTTAACAAACGGCTAATACTGGGGGATAAGTAAGAGACCGTCTTGTAGGTCTCCCTGTTATAACTGCCCAGAGCGAACATATCGCTACACTCCAACCACTGTTTATGACCACTCAATTTTCTGTAAGTATCCCTATCATGGCTAGACCGCAGCGGCAGCCTTTCTACGTCTCCTTGACTATAACGTCCCCAAATTGATGTGGAGGGTTTTTTCCGCAATGCAAAAAGTAACATCATTGCTGATAATTGGTGTAACAATCTCCAATGGGATGCGATATATAAATCCAAATTGTACTGCAGGAAACCCACAGAGGAATCAATTACCACCGCCCAACCATACCATGTCATGAATGTCGTACTCTGGCCACCGTGAGAGACTACATAACAATACGGAATGCTATATTTGTGAGAACAGGCACCACAGTTTTTAGAAGCACCTCAATGTCTGATTTGTATAAACAAACAATCGAATCCTCACCAATTGACAAGCTCAGCTCTGTCATATTTAAGTCCCTTGCGACAAACGCATCCATCAGATAGACATCAACTCAACCCGGGAATGCACCAACCTCACTTCATTCATCGCGACTTCAACAGCCATATTACCCAATGTGGCTACAATGAAACTAACAGAGATCAGGGACAAGCCGTCGAAGAATGGATAGACAGTCAACATCGACGTCTCCTTCATGATCTCTAATTGCCGCCATCATTTCATATTGCCCGCTGGAAAGAAGGTTCCAAGGCTCTGATTCTAGCTATGTTAGCAAAACATCTGCTAACCTGTGTAGGCAAGATTGTTCGGGATCTGTTCACAAACTCAACATCAACCATCGTTTCCAAGTCAACGCTGCAGTAAGATCCACCAAAATGACGCCTTTTAAGCGCCTGCTTTCAACTAAAGGACAAGCAGAGCTGTCCATGATTTACTGATCGACTGGATCAGACACGTGAACAGGTTGCTTGCTCAAAACCCCATAACTATGACAATTTGCCCAACAAGTGAACCAGCCTAAAGCGCGAGATATCGATACGCCAGAGGCGCGTAGGACAGAATATATACCAAGCCTTTCCAAGGAATGTGGCTAGAGAATATCATAAGTATATCACCATGTGTTGAAGCTTGATATCCTTTTTTTTCGGCTGAAACACTGCTAAAGGTGAGGAAGTTTCGGAGAGGATCTCCTCATTAAAATCAAACCTGACATACTGAACTTATAATTGAATACCACCGCTATTAACTCATAACAGCACGAAAGCATGGACTAACCAATCAAAGCCCTAGTGGACCAACAGAACCGCCACGCAGCCAATGCTCACAAAAACCCAACCAAAGATTGCAACACCAACTGCTTTTTAAATGGCAAGTGCAAGCAAGAAACCCAAGAAGATCAAACTAGACCAACGAGGTATAGTGGTGACCTGGTTTCACTCGCCCCTTCAACATAGGATTAATTGGAATCCGGTATTGCCACACTTCAACCAGGAAAGCAGTAGTCCTTGACAACATCTCTACTGACAGCTAAAGGGAAATCATTGGCCCAGTCAGCAAAGGATGGACTTCCTTTCTTGATCTCTACACAATTGCTGCCAATTGGGAGGTATGTCCCACAGGTTCCAAAGATCGGAGAAAGCACATGGTATGGCACTCCCTAAAGCCTGGGAAAGACCCAGTCAATTCCAAGAAGCTAGACCGATACCACTCCTCAACCATACCTACAAGCTCTTGGAACGTCTCCTGTTCTATCGTATCGCACTACTGTCGATGACGAACACCTCATACCATAACAAGGCAAGTTTCCGGCCAGGCAAATCAACAACACGCCAAGTACTTCCAAGCCTAACTCAACACATTGAGGAGGTTACGAGACGGGGTATAGTAACCGGAGTCGTGTTTGTCGACCTATCAGGCATCGTACGACCACTGTTAATCACAGATAAGATCCTGGAAATTACCAAGACATTCGCTTGACTGAGTTAATCCGTAGAGATTGCTGGCAAACGGATGTTCTTTGTTCAGACTAGAGCGAAGAAGAGCCTGATTATCGTAGCTCAAGAATGGTCTATATACGCCCAAAGGGAGTGGGTGCGATTGCATTTTCCTGTTCAAACAGTCTATACACACCACCTAGGAGTGTCAGGAACCGTCGTTTTATTATTCAGACGATCTGGAATGACCGCTCAGATGGCCGCACTTCACAGTTGTGTGAAGAGAGACTCGCTCCAGCTTTGATGAACTCACGCTCTTATTATGAGGAAACCACCTACTTGCAAATCCATCTAATACACAAAAGTGTGTGCTTTTCCATCTACGGGCACCGTGAAGCCAAACGTCACCTTAAATTTACCTGGTCTGGAACACCACCTGAAACTGGTGATACCCTTCTCCACCTAGAGAGTTACGTCTTGTGACGCGGCATCTTCTCAATGGGTATAAGACCCACAACGAGAAGACGAAGAGTAACGCATGTTCACGTCCATCACAATCTTGAACAAACTCTGGCACAAGATGGGGTGCGTGCCCACATACCCTATGGATCGTGGCAACTTGCCTGTGCTACTCATGTGTCAAGTATGCTACCCTGTCTGGGAAAAGATCACCCCATCCAAGAAGCTTGATACATCGTTAAATGCCTCCTTCCGGCTTATCACAAGTAATGGCCTCCGTCCAAACACCAACGGACAATTTATAATTCCTAGCAGGAATTGCTCGAACAGTACATTCCGTCGACGTAGGGAGCTGCAGGAGCGTAGCTGGCCAAGTATCTAATTGTGAAGCACCCTATGTCGGGACAGATGACGCTTCGTCTTCTTCTTAGCGTGTCCACATGCCATATAGTCTGTCTTGTGGTGGTGTCAGGATTTTATTCAGGGCTTCCTAACCTGCTTCCAACCGCCTTAAATCCAGAGAGAGTTTTTTAAAGCAAAGTCCAAACTCTTGAAACAAACGTTCTCTAATGATGATCAAGAGAGTAACGGCCTTGTGTGAAAGAGAAGACTTGCCATCAAGACAGTAAACATCTATCGGTATTGAACGCTGGTGAGCAATCTCCCACCGTGGAACTGACTCCGTCAAAGGGCTGAATTGCGATGCCAATCAACAGATTGAGAACCAGAACTGTCCGATCTAAAGTTTCCTTGCTGAAATATGGGGCTATCTGGAAGCAGATCAGATAACTACCTGTGGTTGTGGAAACAGCCGTACAGACAAGATGGAACAAACATCTCTTGGTCTGCTCTTTGCTGGAGCAAACAATGCACAAACGAGGGGACCTTTGACGGAAATTCAGTGAAGCAGCCAGACGCTGCACCCATCTCTGCTGGATCATATTTGAGAACCACTAGTGTTTGGACCGATAATAGAAGAAGAGCGTTAAAACATGGCGGCGCGAAAAACAAAATGTTGGGTCCACTTGGACCTCCCATACAGTGTTAAGGTGTTAAGGTTAAAAAGCCTTTGCTCCAGGAATCGGTGGCTGCTACAGACCAAATCTATTGCACCTAATAATAAATGGGTTTTATAAGCAACTATTTCATCACAAACGCCCTGTGGCCTCCTTAGTTATTACGCAATTTGTCAAAGACGGTAGGTTTGCCATATATTGTAGGAAAAAGCAGTTATGTCAAAATACACATGCTATACATATCAATGGCTGAACACAAAATATAATTTCAAAGAAGATTAATTTTTATTATGTTGTTTACAACTTTTAGCTTGATCTTACGCTTTTTATTTGATCTTACCATCTGTAGTCCCTTTTGTTAGCCAAAAATTGGCCACTTATAGAAAAAATTTTTTCTGGCAAACCATTCGTATCTCTAATTTACGTAGTTTTGGGGCCATGGAAAATATGGTCAATTTGAGAGAAAATGACACGTACTAAGAGATACGGAGTTTTTGGTGCCGAAATACTTCAATGGTAAAAAGCATCGAGTTAGGATGTGGCTATCCCAGAAAGGAAGAATTTCTTGCATATAAGACTTTGTGAAATGAAAGTAGCGCCCCCAAATTGTCCAGAAATAACTGTATCACTCAAAGTTCAAATTTTCGAGTTAGGCGTTCTGCCATAAAAGGCCCGGACTGTATCTTTACTTCTTCTTTACGTACGTCATCAAAATGAATTCACACAAAAAAATTGAATGCTCTTTGAATCTTCCTTGGCTTACATAACGATTTGGAATGCACCATCAATGAAATTGAATGATTATAATTGGAAAAGGCACCCACAAGTTAGGCTTATCATCAACAACCTTGAATCACTTGAACACCAAATTGACCCCAGTGTTTGCTATTCCACCATATTTCATGAAATATCCTCAATTTGCTGCCAGCGTAGCACCCAAATTATACAAATTCATATTCCTCCAACCCCTCTTTGCAATATCCATCGTTTCTCATGTCTAACCGGAACAGTGACCTTTTTGTCTCCCTTTGGCCGCTCTTCCCCTAATTATCCTTCACTGGTGTACCTAATCCATTCACTGTTTCCTCATAAAGTGGAATAAAATAGAAAGCCAGAATTGTTTCCAGAAAGGAAAAAGGGGGTATTATAACAGCAGATTTGTACAACTTTTTCATATAGTCCGTTTTACCAGATTACAACATTTTGGGCAGATTTCATGCTTTGATATGTTCATAAGTACTGTTTGTAAATTTCAATCAGTCACGAATATCGAGTATGGTCACCACCAGGAATCAGTGCGTCAATCACGACCCTATCGCCGCATACTGGCCAAAAGGTTGTTTATGATGTCATGGTCATAACGGGCTCACTCATTGGTCAGAGCCCTGAGCTAACTCCTGTAGAGTTGAGAGATTTGCCCTGTCATGATGGCTCGGCTAGGCATCCAGGCATGCTCGATCGGGTTCATATTACGGGGGCAAGCTGGCCATGGTATGTGCTTCCACCCCTCTGCCTCAAGAATTGTGTCCCAAATCACTAACATAGGCAAATATGTGACAGCAGCGTGGCTATGAAATCTTAACCTTAAACTAATGCAGCCGAAAGTGTTTGCATAAACCCTCTTTGCATGTGGCAGACGTATTTTCCAGAATGTCCAGGTGCACGACTTCGTTCATGTTTCCATCTGGCAAACCACTGAGGTTTTTCCTCATAATGAATTCCGGTCGGCGCCATACCATCACTGAGCCCCCACCCCCTGAATCGATTCCTGAATACAGTCATCTCTGAGGTTCTCACAACGTAATCGACGAAGCCGTTTTGTCTTCCATCTTGATGGTCCAGGATGTATGACTCTCGTCCATAAAGAACATGTCGCCAGTGTCCCAGCTGTAACCTGTGCCCCTACCCACGCGTCGACTAACTCTGTGTGAGACGGTTAGGTGTGGACCTTTGGTCATTTGTCTTGCTGGGTACCCATGTTGAAGCAATTCGCAGATTACAGTTTGTGCAGACACGTTGAATTTCTTATGTGTCTTCTCACAATGATGAAGACTGCTCGTTGACTTTTTAAGCAGTTGGCGATCATCGGCATCTGTAGTCAATCGTGGTCTTCTAATAGATTTTCGTTACCTCAAATGACCCAGCTCTCTATGATATCTGAGGATTTTACAGACCGTACTCTGCGATTCCCCGAGGAAATCAGCGACATTGACTTGGCCTTCCGCGTCGGATGCAAGCCCTCTCGGCGTACTAACAATTCCGTGTGGAGAGGCATCGCATAGTTTTTGTGTAAAGGTAATAAAAAAAACAACCACTCTGCAAACCTGGGCACATTGCCACACAGGCCGGACTAAGAAAAGGACAACAAACGACGTCTGGCCTGTTTATAAGCCCCAAAAATGGCATTGTTAGTAATTCAAAATTACGTATGGATTCGCCTTACCTGGGTGCGTGGGACCTCGTATGTATTAAATCATTCACTACTTGACTATAACATTACTGAGACGTTTCAATAGAAAAATACGCTTTAGAATTGGGTCTGAAAAAAGACATGATTCCACTTTATGAGCAGCAGTGTAGTCTAAGATCAAATGCTTTTATATTGGTATTGGGTCATTTGTAGCAATTCCGTAACGCGCATGCAATTCTGTTCTCAGTGGATTTGTCTTCTATACAAGTTATGACCAATATTTAGCGGTGGTGCACCTCGTGAAAGTGTGGGCGGAATCCAGGAGGGGGGGGAATTCATAATACAGGTGTCAAAATTAAAAATGCTTGCACGGCTGTAAAAAGGTAACCAAGTGTCGTCTTGTTACAAGATGAAAAGTATGGTTTGTACTACTTACAACTTATGGTGAATTCGAGATATAACACAAATCGTCAAATGTCAAAGGCATCACGAATGTTTAAATCTTAATATTACTCGGATTTCTTCAAAATGTGCTCAAATTGTTCATCTTTGCCTCAGATACTGCAACAAACATTTGCCCGTCTAACATATTTTAAATTCGGATCCAATAGAGGTCCATGGGGTTGACCTTGTGTGTCATTTATCCAATCAACAAATCAGAATGGCGATTGTCACTACTTTTGTGGCAATGCCTGTGATAGTTACCAATTCGAGACCATTTTTAAAGAATCGTTAAAATAAGATTAACATTTGGTTAATGAGCCTTTGACATTTAGAACACATTTTTGTCTTAAACCTCGTGTAACATCCTGTAGGTAGTACACACTATACCCTTTTTAATCCTTGTAATAAGAAGAACACTTGGTACCTTTTTCATGCAATTCATTTGCAAGCATTTTTCACTTTTGACCCCTGTATAAGAATTTTCCCCCCCTCCTGTATTCCGCCCACACTTTCCCAAGGGGCACCCCCACTAAATTTGTTCATTAACCTCATAGAAGACAAATCCACTGAGAACTGATGCTCTGCTCTTCACGGTCACTAATTGTGCTCAGAATGACCCAACTAAGTAGTTTTCATCAAAGACCAGCACAAAGGAGCCTCTCACTCATCAACAGAATTGGCAAAGAGTAATGCTAGGGAATCCCGAAAGCATGGTGATTAATTTCGACGTATTAAGGGGAAAGTCTTCGATTTACGCAGTTTGGTATCGATAAGTAGCAGTCCTATATTAGCATAGGAACCGAAACTCCTTAACAGTGCCATCAATACAGTGAACTGTTCCACGCAAATTTTCTCTGTGATCCGTAAGGATAGGGATATCTGGTCATCCCAAGGCAGTTTTTAATGCTCTTAGAATGATTTAATGGCTACTCTCCCATAATTGCAAAGTTGAAGCTAGTAATCGTCGAATGCATGGTGAATTAATTTCGACGGATTAAGGGGAGTGTCCCGATTTCGGCAGTTTGTATCGATAATTAAACAGTCGCTAGATATTATCATAGAACTCGAAACTCCCTTAACAGTGCCATCATAGCAGTGAACGTTTCCACGCAATTTCTCTGAGATCCTTAGGATAGGGATCTGGTAACCCCAAGGGAGGTGTTTTTTATTGCTCTTAGAAATGATTAATGGCTACTCCCAGCATTGCAAAGGTGAAGCTAGGAATTCCTGTAATGCATGGTGGATTAATTTCGACGGTAATTAAGGGGAAGTCCTTCGATTTAGCAGTTTATAATCGATAATTACAGTCCGTATATTAATCATAGGAACCGAAACTCCCCGTAACAGTGCCATCAATAGCAGTGACGTGACTGTTTCCACGCAATTTCTCGTGATCCTTAAGGATTGGATACGGTCATCCCAAGGGGAGTTGTTTTATTTCCTTAAATGAGTTATGGCTACGTCCCAGAATTGCACAGGTGAAGCTAGTAATCCCTGGAATGCATGGTGATTATTTCGCGACAGTATTAGGGAGTCCCCCAACTGGCTACGCCACTCCAGGTGATTGTTTAGGAGATCGACGAATTCATTTCTATTTTTGGGTAGTATTTTCCATTTACACTTTTTCAGTATCATCCATGTGATTTGATCACAACTTTGCTTTGATTGAGTACGTCGTTTGTAGGAGCAACGGGTTAAATCATGTAGAGCAAAATAATTAATGTTAGATTGCAATTGCCGTTTTATGCTGAATCTTGATTGCAACGTGCAAATAGCAAGGTGATTTTTCACTTTTGTGATTGTATAACTTTCTGTTTTTTTTCTCAGTGCTCTGTAATCTATTATACACTTTGTCCTTTTGTGCTCTGTATTTCTTTAAAAGTGGACTGCTGTTTGTTTTGTTTGTTTTGTTGCTGTTTTTTTTGGGTGGGTTTTGCTCTTTACTTTCATTAAGTGCACCTTGCATGTCTTAGACAGCCGTAACCCGTCTATTAGTGTGGTTTGTGGTGTATTCCCGTAAATTTTCATGCTAAAATTGATTTTGTTACTGTTTGGGCTTCAATAAGGGCTAAACTTTCATAAAAATTTTCGATAGATGCCCCCTTCTTCACGGGGACAATGGAACATAGCAGAGTATATCTTTTTTTTTCTAATCCTTTTAAGGAGAACGAACGAGTTAATGTACATTAAAACGCATTTGACTCGATTTTATATTTTCCCTTTAGTAACATTTCCCCCTTGAAGGGCAGCAGTCCGAAAATTTTGGACCCCATCATTTTCTGACAGTCTGGTCCCTAAGAAATCAACTTTAGCATAAAAAATCCTACGGAACTGTTTCATTGACATGAATAAACGACACGATAGTATCTGAATATCATCGAGCACAGTATTTTGTTGTTGTTTTGGTTCCGGAATGCAGGGAAGGGCACGTGTTTTGGTAGCGTGGGCTTCCCTGGTGACCCGTACCACTACCCCCCGCCCTTGGGTTGTTCCCCGGGTCTCCCTGTTTGTCCGCACCCAAAGGTAGCAAACCGGGCGGGGAGGGAAAGAGCAACAGACAAAGATACAAACTCGAAACGAAACTTAAATGTCGCATGTCTCTAGGTTTGTTGCCAGTGACGGCCTCTGGGGGTGGGCGGGGGGGAAAACTCCCTCGGACCCCTAAAATGGGGAAGGGGAGCAAATGGGAAATGGAAAAGGGGAGGCAGAAGATAAAAAGGAAAAAAGAAGGAAAATAGAATGAGGAAAGAGAACAAAGGGAAGGGAAATGAGAATAGATGAAGACGAGAAAGGGTAAAGAGACCCAGGAGCTTCCGGATGCTGCTCCTTTCTCCTCTAAAATTCTACAAATGCCATACTTTTGAATTGTTTTCATCTTTTAAAAAATTAATTTATAAGATGTTTATTTTATGGTCCAACTATTGTTATATACGAGAGGGTTCTTTTAAAGACTACACTGTAAAAATACTGTAATCTTGCAGAATTTTACTGGACTTTTAAATAACTACTTGAAAATATAATTTGGTGAGATATCATTTCATAAAGGGAAATCACCACGCTGTCATCTTTGGATCCCCTGGTTCCCCTTACTAGAAGAGGCAATCTTGTGTATTTTTCTCTCTTTGAGCAATTTCTATTTTTTCCGAGTGTCACTGGTGCTTCAGAGGCAACACAGGTTTAACATTCAAAGTTTAAGCTCAGTCTGTCGAATGTTATTGTTTCTGTTTGCATGCAGGCTTTCTGTTTTTTCCAAGATTGCTTTTTTCCCTGTTACTCACTATGTTAAATTCTTTAAAATTTGAATATGCTATTTTTTTCAATTTAGTCATAATAAGCCTAAGAAATATTGAACATAAAAAAGTATATTTCTGTAATTTTCCAAATTGTGCAGGCAAATATTTGCATCTTTCCCCTATACGGCGTATACAAGAGTACAAGAGTATTTGTGTTGTAATTAGTGGGCCAATATTACACTAATCGTTGATATTTTAATCGTAAAAAATAAAGCAACTTCCTACATCTCTCTCTATTTGAGCAGCTGAAATTAAATTATTCTGCGAAATGCATTCGTAAAAAATATAGTCATGAAAATAAATTGTTTATTCTTGACAGATTTTCTGTTGGGATATGATGATTTCCACGATTTTTGATGCTTCCCTGTATAACAGGGTTTAGCAGCAGTGTTTTTTTTCCTGACTTTGGTAAGACAATCAAACAGAAGGCTGTAGTCGGTGTAAATTGTCTAATATTGATGACGCTCTCTTTCTAGTCTTGATATCACGGTTGTCGTCCAAGGTACGTTGTGATTCCGGTGTAGTACCTGATGATACGAGTAAATGCTAGAACTCTCATTACAACAAATTCACACCGCAAAAGTGTAATTCGGTATTTTTTTGTAAATAGTGGATTAAACATTTATTAGACTTCTAAAAAGCTCTAACGGATTTTTCGCTTTCCGCGTTTTCCAAAGACCACACAGATGTATCATTTGGCACATGAGGGAAAATAATTCTTGCGGCTCCCTATTGTATTGGCCTGTTCGTTGAGGGGAACCGTGGTTAGTCTGCACCGGAGACCAAAACAGTAGGGAACGAACGTCGAACAAATTTCATCACGTAAGTTTTCAATTTAGACTTCAGTTAAATACTGCATTTGTTTTCATTTTTAACATCGCGTGATATAGATGTCATCTATATCCGAGAAAGGTCTGTTATCTAAAAAGCTCTTTTCAAGGTAACAACATTATCAAAATAAAGGGCAATTCCACTAACAACTTCGTTTCTATATATCATCGCAAAAACGTATTCACAAAATTTCACTTCAGTTGAAGTGAAGAATCTATGTTGTCCGTCAGAAGGGATCAATATCATACGCAACCCTATGATGCTCATTTATACATAGTGGAAAGAGATCCCCTTATCCACCCTCCCTTCAGAACATCCATTAAGTTCCTTGACCAAGGACCTCACTGACAGAGAAGAGATCGTGAGGAATCTCTTGGAGAAGACTGACCGCTAGTGATCAGGTGAACGGCATACGGAAGTGTGGATATATGAAAACAATATCGTTAGTCGAATCTCATGAGAGTTCATCATCTTTCGTTCTCTATCTCATTTGCCAAGAATCTGGAAGTTCTGGCAACACGATACCTGAAGAAGTGGAACAGTACTGCCAAGAGGCACCAATCATTCATCCTATATAGGAACAGAAACAAGCACAGATCTGCTCTAAGCCATTCTCTACCCACCGTAATTGTATGCAAGTTTTGAATTACCACATTTTCAGTATGCAGTGGACTCAGAAACCAAATT
>JAMKCH010028222.1:0-17785 GCA_023653785.1 Ophioderma brevispina
GATTCAACAAACCGGCTGGGTGCCGTCTTGCCTCTAAAGACTCAGTATGCTAAATGATTGTTTATTGGCGACAGATTGGGACTTATGTTGGACCTTCTTACGTAATTGCGTCTGGGCCGTTAGCAGGCGGCCTCTGCTTAACAGGTAAATTGAGGGAAGGCGCCTTTTTTTTTCTTTTTTTTAGTTTTCCTGAGTATATCCGGGGTATCCTTGGCATAAGGGGCGTGATGTTTTGCCACTACATGTATGTGTCCCCTGGTTGGGCTCCGGGGTGGGTGGGGAGCTCTGCAGATGAATCTCAATTACTTTTCATTATGATTTCTCAACAACAAACCTTGACAAAAAAATCCTGTTAAACGTAAAAGAGATTGGGATCCAGATCCTTGTAGTTGATGATTATTGCCTCACTTTTTAGTGAGTGAAGGCATTGATGATAATTACCCTGTCAAAAATCTTTCCCCTTTTGCTGTAAGCAAGGATTGAAAAAAAAAGGCATTGCTGGCAATGTGAGAACTATTAAGAAACTCAGGTCTGGGATATTTTGGTGGAGGGTTGACCGGAAGATTAAGTCGGATAACCTCAAAATGACTACAATGCTCCCAAGTTCCAGTTAGAGTTACGCCTCATAGAACTCTTAACTCTAAGAAGGGTTTGTTTAATTAAATGTCATGATATTAGAATTTGTCTGATGATGAATTTTGAGGGGGTTGGCATCTCAAAAGTCCCACCCATATTTCAAGAAGGATGATGACAAGAGATGTTAAAAAAATCAGACGGGTACGTTTATACTTACCTACAATGCGCTAACTTTTACCCAGTAAGTAAAAGTGGGTTACCTTAGGGCTGAAGTAGAGGATGAGGATTACATTCCTAGCCCTACAAGATGTTTTTAAATTGTCAAACGTTTTGGCCACTTTAAGACGTATTGTAGAAGGTCAGAAGGTTGTGAAAAGTGTGGCAAAGAGGGCAACAATGATACCAAATTGTAAGGAACCTGCTAAATGTGTGAATTTGACAGTGGTAATCACTCGGCCAAATTCTAGATCCTGTCCTAAATGGGTAGAATAGAAGAAAAAGAAATCCAAAAATCAAAGTGACAGGTAACATGACTTATAAAAAGGCCAGAGATCCTCTGCGTTCTCAGGTTTCCGATCAAAAGATTATGCTGATGTTGTGAACCACAAGTGGGCAAAAAATCAATTTCTTCTAAGACATCATTTTCCCCAAACAATCTTGTTGGCCTATGTTTTTGCCCATCCTCAACAGTATTTAGAATTGTAAGGAAAAGAAAGTGATAAGAATATTGCAACTAAGATGACTTGCCTAGTAGATCTCATAGTCTTCCTAGAGATCCTGTTAAGAAACAAACAAGTCATCTAAAGGTGATGAGACTGTTCAGGCATCTACTAAACTCAAAACTCCGAATTAGATCTTTAGACAAGGAAGAGACTACAAAAATAAAAAACTGGAGGAACTGATAAAGGTCAACATAGTTCTCACAAGCCAAAAGAACTAGGTAATCCCAATCAGTTAAAACCACCTAATTTTGACTCGTCAAAGAAATCAGGTATCCTAACCATTTTTTCAATCATTAATATTCAAGGATCTACCGGATCCTATTCATCTTTATAACAAGTTTGATGCACTTTGTCAGGTGATGAGGAGGAACATGGACTTTTTTTTGTCCCTGAAAAACCTGGCAAATAGTGATGGTAGGAAGAGGTCCTCTAGTTCTGTTAAAAAGTGACACATTCTAACAACCAATTGTGCAATTCTGCAATGGAATTGCAGAGGGCTTGGACCCAATTTGAATAAGTTCATGCCTTATAACTGACCATACCCCATCATTCTTTTTCTGTTCAAGAACTCTCGTCTTAAAGACAGTGATCAATAAGTTTTGTTTTAATGGGTAACGATTCTTATAACAAAACAGCTGTAATCCCAGTGGATATAAGCTATTGGAGTTCATCTATACTGATTAAGTGTGGGGTCCCTCATTCTGTCTTACAACTTAATACCAATTTGGAAGCAGTTGCTGTTAAAGATACTCTTCAACCCGCACAATAACTGTTTTGTTCTGTTTACATTCATCCATCAATATAATTTAGGTTTAGATGAAATTGAGGATTTGATTGGTCAACTTCCTTCTCCCTTCCTTTAGGTAGGTGACTTTCCATGCCCATGTGAACTTGTGTTGGCAAGGATACCATTGGGTTTGGGTGTCATTGTAGAATCTTATTTGGAGAATCAGAATTCCTTGTCTTTTGAATGATGGTCTAGTACTTCATCCTTCTGCGACTGGTAAAATCCATCGCTAATTGATTTATATCAATTTGTTCCCCCCCCTACTATTTTAATGACCTTTTGTGGGAGTTCATGATGATCATTGTGGTAGTGATAATTTTCCAATCTTAATAGATATTAATAAGCCAATGCCTGAAGAGCGATTCCTAATGGCAACTTCATAAGGCCAACTTGGCCAGAGTTTTCACATGATAGCTTTTAGCTTTATTATAGCAAGCTTTGTTTGTTAACATTGAAGATCCTCTTTCTTCATTCACGTGACATTTTAATTGATATAGCCAATAAATCAATTCCAGTCCGTCTCAACGCTTATAGTAAAACACAATCCATGGTTTGATGCGAATGTACAGTCGCTATGGATGTCGCAAAAGTGCATTGCATGTTTTTACAAAAAAATCGACCAACAAGAAACTTAGAATATCAAAGAGCCCGTGCTTAAACTCGTCGCGATTATTTAAAAAAAGTAACGGAGTCTTGGAGGCAATATGTACCCAAGTTAAATTCTAGAACTCCTGTTACAAAAGCTGGGATAGGTAGGAAAAAGAAAGTGGGGAAATTGAATAATAACACTTTTCATCTAGATAATCTGATGGTAGTCAATGTACAGAACTAGATATATTGGCAAATTTATTTGGCAATGAAATTTGAACACAATCTTCACCAAGCAGTCATTATACTCAGACATTTCAAAGATTTAAAATACTGCTGAAAAACAAAAGTTAGATTTTTCATCTCAATCCCCATGATGCAAGAGAGTTAATAGTGTCCTTTAGCATGTTTTGGCTTAATGACTCTCTTAGTAAATGTCATTATACTGCTACTGGGCCAGATAAATCCATTATCAACTTTCTTAAGCAATCTCCCCAAGAATCCTTCTTGTATTGCTGATATTTTCAATAATATGGGAGTCTGGGTTGTTCTCAAATGTATGGCGTGAAGCCACAATTATTCCTTTTTCCGAGCCAGGAAGAGATGCACCAAGGCAACCAATTATCGTCCAATCTCCCTTACCGGTTGTTTAGGTAATACCATGAAAGGATGATTACTGCTCGTCTTGTTTGGTTCTTGGAAAGTTATGGACTGATATCAAATTGTCAAAGTGTTTGCGGCAGGGCCGTAGTACTATTGACCAACTTGTCCGTCTTTTATTCGTTGATGGTTTTTTGTTAGAGGAATCATGTTGGTCGGTAATTCTGTTGATCTAGAGAAGGCCTATGAATCTACTTGGAAATTGGATTTTGAAGTATTTGCATAATTTAGGACTAAGAGGTAAAATGCCTTTGTTTATTAAGAATTTTTTGACAGATCGTGTTTTTTAGGGTTCGTTTGGGCACAGTCTTATCAGAAATTCATAATCAAGAGATGGGTGTTCCATAGGGTAGTATTATCTCTGTTACTCTATTTCTTTTGAAAATTGCTAGTATTGCCAAAGTGGTCATGCAGGAATGAGAGGTCATTAGTTTGTAGATGATCTCTCTCATTTCCTATTCTTCATCAAATATGGTTTCTATAGAAGACAAATGCAAAATTGCCTGAATAAGATTTCAACAGTGGGCTGATAAAATGGTTTCCGTTTCTCAAAACTAAAACTGTTTGTATGGCTTTTTGCAACAAAAGACCCTTCACCTTGACCCCAGAATTAAAATTGAATGGTTCTCCTATTCCAGTCGTTTCACATACTAAATTCTTGGGCTTAATATTGAAGTAAATTGAACGTTCAAAGCTCTATTGACTATTTGCGAAGAGTGGTCAAAAGGTCTGATCTTTTAAAAAGTAATTTCTAAGATGGACTGGGGCATGGGGTGCAGATCGCTCATTTTTGCTTCGCCTTTATAGATCCCTTTTAGATCAAAATTGGATTAGTGGTTGCATTGTTTATATTTCTGCTCGTAATCATATTGAAAAAGTGCTTGAACCTATTCAGAATCACGGTCTTCGACTATGCTTGTGTGCTTTTCGTACCTCTCCTATGCAAAGCTTATATGTCGAAGCTAATGAACATCCTCCATTGCATCTAAGAGGGGAAAAATTAGCTCTTCCATATGCTCCGAAAACTTAAAATTAATGCTGATATCCCAACTGATAGCACCTTTTTTCCTAAATTTACCAACTTCTATACTAGTAAACCTAATGCTATTCCAACTTTTGGAATCCGTATAAAGAGGGATTTTTTCACAGGTCTGTCCTACTGCTGATAACATTGTCTTTCATTTGATTTTTCCTATTATTCCTCCTTGGACAAATGTTAACTTGATATGAACCTACTTTATGTCAATATTAAGAAGGGTCTAACGTATGATCTTGTTTTTCACTAAATTTTGATGATCTTAGGTCATAAATTCATCAACAACATCGAGCTATTTATCCGATGGGTCTAAGGTTTTGGAAAAGGCTGGCTGCCGCTGTTTTAAGTCGGCGTTATCATCGTCAGATAGGTTACCTATAACGCTTCATTTTCACAGCTGAATTGGAGGCACTTAAGTTGGCCTTAGAATTAGCTAAAAATTCAAATGAGAGTCATTTCATAATATTTACTGATTCACTATCTAGTCTTATGGCTTTGACAGGCAGAGAATGTCGTCATCCCTATAATTGCTGAGTTGTTGGAAGTATGCTTCAATTTGTCTCAATTGAATAAATACCGTTTGTTTTAGCTTGGATTCCTAGTCACATTGGTAAATTCAAGGCAATGAAAATGTTTGATGTTATTGGCCGAAAGAAGCTCTTATATGAATTATAACAAACATTGAGATTCCCGTTACAGATTTTAAGGCTTTAGTTAATAGCTATATCAGAAATAGGTGGGCAACTGCTGGGGATTCATTTCCTAATAATTAAAATGCATGCTTTTTCAACCAACGTTTTTTTTTTGGAGCTGTTGGAGTTCGGTTGATTGGACGAAGGGACGAATTGTTTGAGCACGATGTACATTTGGTCATACTTATATGCCCAATAGTCATATGCTTAGAGGTGACCAAGTCCTCGGTGTTTCCTTGTGATTGTGCTCTCTCTGGGAAACATGATCTTGAGTGCGTGTTTGATATGGCTCTTATTTGAGTACAATGTATATGTCCCCCATTTTGAAAACAATTATTTCAAGATATTAGGCCTCTACAGGTTATAAATTTCCTGAAGGAAGGCGATTTGGGATAAATTTTTAACTTTTGTAAAAAAAGGTTGTGATGGGTATTTATGTGATGTATGTTTTAATTTTGATGTTTTTAAACGTAATTTAATGATAAAACGTAATGACACGATTAACACAATTTTGTTGATTTGTCGTTTAAATTTTAATACTCCCTCACTCACTCAACATCCAGAAAAATCATCATAATGAGCTCCGGTCAAAACTCAAAGTATGGGTCTCACATTGAAACCAGGTAAATGCCGCTCACTTTCTTTGTGTAGTGATGTCCCGAGGTTTGTCGAATATAATATAGGGGGTATTCGGATTATTCCGTTTTAAAGAGGACCCCCAAGTTTTTGGGATATCTATTACTATTCTGGTAGCCAAAGTGATATTTATGATAGATTTACTCTAAGTTGAATCACGGTCTTGTTAACATTGATTCAATCTCCGTCCGTAGAGGAGTTAAACTCGCAATGTACGGTAGATACGGTTTGCCATCCATGCGTTTTTGTCTTACGGTCCACGAGCTTACTAAGACCAATTTTCTCTTCTAGATAAGGAAATGTGTCAATTTATTAAGAAATGGTTGGGCATTCCTAAACGTGGTGCTAATATCGCACTTGTCTATAAAATGAAAAATGTGTCTTGATATTCCACAATTTTCGGATATTTTATAGCTCTCATTGTTTAGCGTATGTAGAACCCGGGTTTTTGGGCGACTCAACTACAACAAGGCACTGGAGTTAAAACACCAAAGAGAATCAGCTTGGAGTAGGAAAGCTTCCACAATTGTGCTTGCGGATCATGTCCACTGCACATCTTTAGGATCCGACCAACCAACTGTGTGGAAAATACCAAAACCAAGATAAAAGAAACCCCAATAAAGATTCTGTGACTATTGGAAGTCCGGTAGTGGAGCCACTCATTCACAGGTGACACAGCAAAATTACTTCTGAAACTGAGAATAACTAACATGGCAATCTATTATGTACGGGCTTCCTGAGGGGTGGTTCTTAAGTTTGCAAGTAACGCGCAATCGACTCCTCCCCACATTTTGTTAATCTTTATAAATGGGGGAAACGTTTAAGTAGGAACTGACTGCCCCCCTCTGTTCCAAAAAGGGTACTCTTCTGCACATTCTTAATAACTGTAACCAGATGCTTGAACGAGTACATTTGGCGGCATAATAACTCATCCGATTTTGATCTCTGCTTTTGAAGATAGCAAAAGTTTTAAAGACAAAGGTGTCTTGATCACTGCTGATGTAGAAGGGTATTCCTCATTGGAGGGGGACAGTTTCCTCCTGCTAGTTGTCATTCCGACTACTCACAAACCAAGATATTGTTTTTTACTTTCCCCGCTCAAAAAAAGTAATTTTAGTGAGCTTACAGTACCATTTGAGACACATGTTGATAAAGCTAACAAACTTAAGACCGACAGATATGCTGCCCTAGTTGGAGACATCTCGGACCTGGTTATAGTGTACCCTGTCGCCTTTGAATAGGATCAAGGGGTCTTATCACAAAAACTAATAGACGCGTCTAAGAGGTCTCCTCCGCACCTTAAAGTCCAACGTTAAATATACAGCTCTCAAAAACAGTATCTCCAAAAAAGCCTTGGCTTCTTCTTTTTCAATTCCAGCATACCAGCGTGAATGGAACGTTTACTACCCCTATTTAGCCTTTGGCAGCATGCCTGTCGTGATTGGTTCCTCGGCTGATTGGCTTTTAAAAGTATATAATTTTACGTGTATATTTTTTATTCGAAATTTTATACTTGACCTGTATTACTACCCTGCCTGGTGGTCAGAATAGGCCCCAGTTGTTCCATGGGTTTAATGTTACACTTTCTTTATTTTTAATATTTATAGATATTGACTGAATAGATTATTTAATAATATATGTGCGTCGACACGTACATGGCGCTATTTCCCGTCTATTTCACATTGGAAAGGCCTTTCCATCAGCCTTGAATTATTACGGGGATCCCCGATTCTAATAATTGTTCTAGTAAAAATTCCTTCGTTTTGTGACACAGCATTTTCGAGCTTAACCATTCACAGGTATAGGTTACTAGCCAGTTACCAATGCAATCGTGTAAAAAGCTCCAATTTTTGAAAAATTGGGGGGCGCCTTCCAAAAATTGTGCTAATATTGCTTTAATAGACACATCTTGGTTTACCCTGCCACTTGATTAACATGTGTACTGCAGTAATTAGACACTTTTATACGTGGGCGGTTTTAAGAACAAATTTTGTAACATTTACAAACCCCGGTACACAAACACGTTAATCATTATTTTAAACACATACCGCTTTTGTTACGGAATAGAGAGTTTTATTATGGGGGGTGGTGTGGTTGGTTGGGGGGGGGGGGGGTTGGTGTTGGGGGTGGTTTTTTGGGTTTGACAAACATTTATGATGCTTCTGCGAGAAGTATCACTGCCATTAAACTTATGCTGATCATCATGGTGTGATGTTCAGATCCAACCGCCCCAGGCTGGCAGCCCCGCCCACTTTTCCCTGTACAAAGTGTGGACTGGAAGTTGTGATAATGAATAACGTTCTGGAATTGTGACCAAATGCCAGAATTGGGTCGCATATTGAATGATGCAGTCTTTCCAGTGCTGAATGACTGTTACTACCAGTTGAGTCATCCTTCCACTGGTTTTGCCCCTGTTGAATTTTTGAACTACAGTGACAAATTTTTAACTCAAATGTCGATGATGAAAAAATTGGTTTTTCGAGCTCTGCATGAGTAGTGGGAGTTTGTCGTCCGTCTGTCACCTAGTAACTTGCCGTCATCAAGCCTTTAGAAAAAAAAAGGCTCTGCTCGCAATTTGTCTAGTAAGCACCAGGACCCCGAAACCCACTACAAAACATTGATCTTTAACAGCAAAAAACGTAAGCCAAAAGATCATAGTCCCTTCGTTTGCTTAGTTTTAATGCTAGGAGTCCTCCGTGGTAAGTGTTTCCCTCATTCCAGCATTGCTTGAAGAACATAAACCTGAATGTTTTTTTGCATAACTGAGACTCTATTGATATACTATACCACTTATGAGTTGTTCCGAAAACTAATGTTTATAGAAGATCGTACACTGTAATGGGGAGGGGTAGCAATTGCAGTACGTAATATGTATGTCAGCCTTTTATGCCTTGAGTTTGACTCAGACACAGATCGTCTGGGTCCGCAGATTCTCCTTAACAGGAAAGACCTGCTAATTGGTGTTTTACTATCGCGTCTGTGAGTGAATCTCCTGGATTCGTCGCTGAATGCTCCCGTGAATTCAAGTACTGATAGTATGCCCCATATTATCTTAACCGGTTGACTTCAATGCTAAACAATTACTTGGAATGATTTATTCAAATGCCTCATCTAACAGAAATCTCATCTTTTGGACCTGGCAGACAAGTATTTTTTGTCGCAACTTCAATCAGAACCCACTCGTATAACAGAGAACACCGCTTAGTGTTTTGGATCTGTTATTCACTTCGATTCCCAACATTATTGAAAACGTAGAGGTGGTTCCTGGGCAGGAGCGACCATGAAGCGGTTAGCTGTATATTTGATCTAATCCTAAACTATGCCACGCCTCCTCGAAAAGTTGAACTCTACTCTACGCTGATTTGATGGTGTGTAAGTCAGATATTAAGACCTGTCCGTGACAACTTTACTGATGCTCACATTGAGAGATCTACTGAAGCTACGGGATTTTTTGCAACAAAAAAAAATTTAACTCAGAACTTCACAAATCTAGAGATGCTCACATTCTTTCAAGGATTCTAAATCCTGTCCTAAAGCTCCTTGGTTTAACTACAAAATAAAAAAACTCATCAGATCCAAAAAATATGACTTCAACAAAAGCTAAAGATCTGCCAGCCCTGAAACCTGGTAGAAGTTTCGTCCAGCCAGGAAGCTTGTTAAGCGCTAGGTTATAATTGCAACACCAGAACTATGTCAAAAATGTTGTTGGACAATCTTGGATGAGGACCCCAGAGGTTCTGGAAGTATGTCAAAGGTAAAAGACTTGATAATCAAGGTTTCCCAACGTTGAAGACTAGGCACCAACCATTTTGCTGTAGGATAAGGCTCAGCTCTGGCCGAACAGTTTAAAGTCGGTCGTTCACTACGGAACACTTGACCAATTCTTTCAAGGTGTCTGGATTGCCTATGTTGAAGACCGCATTGTAACACCAGATGGGGTAATGAAACTGCTTAAAGAACTGAGTCAATAAGCCTGCGGACCGATACATAAGTCTCAAGATATAGAAGAAGCATGGCGGAGGATATGCTCCTCTTCTACCCAATTTTTTCAACAGTCCCTCTGATCTGGAGATCTTGCCTGAATATTGGCTTCTTGCTAATATTTCTGCTCTCTACAATAAGGAGGCAGAATCTGCTCCTCAAATTCAGGCCAGTGTCATAAACATCCATATCATGTAAGCTCTTAGAGCATATAGTGCATTCCCACATCAGTAGACACTTGGAAAAGCATAACATCTGACTCCAAGCAGCATGGATTCAGACTATACTGGTGCTTACTCCTGTCTTATCAGCTGACGATTGGGCTAATGCTGTCGACGCCAAAGCGGTGGGCATCGCTATATTCGACTTCTCAAGGCGTTCGACACCGTGCCGCATGACGTCTGAAGGCTAAATTTCAATGTATTGTATACGTGGAAAGCTGTTGACATGGTTAACCAACTTCCTCACCACTCGTAAACCAAGAGTGGTGATTAAGGGCCCAGCTCTGATGATACTGTTGACTCCGGGTAACCCAGGGGACAGTCTTAGGACCTCTGCATTTTTCTTTATATAAATGACATGCTGAAACCCCATCTGAAATACGTCTTTTTCAGACGACTGCATTCCTGTATAAAACAGTTAATTCCAATTCTGACTGTGATAAGCTTTAGGATGCACAACAAACTTCATGAATGGGCATTATTTGGCAGATAGAAATTCAAAAGTGTTATGTTATGAATATGGGTAATCAGAAGCAAAGTGTTCCTTCATAACTACAAGCTTAACAACAATCCGTTGGCTACAGTGGACCATCACCAGTAATCTTGGAGTGTATCTTTCTCACAATTTTAATGGGACTAAAGTATGATCATATAGCGAAGAAGGCCAACCAAATTCCTTTGGCATGCTGAGACGAAACCTTAGAAAGTGCTCCAGATCAGCAAAGACACAGCTTATCTGGCATTAGTTCACCCGCACCTGGAGTATGCGCCAGCAGTCTGCGACCCCTATGAAACTAAATTCAACAAGCTGGAGATGGTGCAAAGGCGTGCTGCACGATTCGTTTTTTAGCAATTATAACAGAGAAGCCAGTTTGTCTTTCCATGTTAAATGACCTGGTTGGGATGTACTTGCAACACCGCCGCGAAGTATCGCGTCTCATCCTGATGAAACAGATCCTCATGGGTGAATCAGTCAACCCAAGTCCACTCTTAAACCAGCCCCTACTAGATCAAAGCGTCATGGTCACAGTATTCAGCTTGCGCAGCCATTCTGCTGAACTGATTCCCACAAGATACTCTTGTGTTCCCAGAACTTGTAGGATTGGAATAGTTTTACCAGATAGCATCATCTCAATCAATTCAATGAACTCATTTAAAACCCTGTTAACTAACTTTATTAGGCAACGCGACCAATTTAGCAGCAAGTTAAGTGCCATTCCTGTTCCTTTCTCCCGTGGCGTTTTACATACTTTGTTCCGAGGGGGAGGAGCCCTTTCCCCCTCCTCTTTTTAGAGAAGTTTTCTCCTTTCCCCTTCCCACCCCCCTACTCCATCACCTTTTTTTCTTTTCATACTGGTTTTTAGTGTCCTAATATCATTTCACCCCATACATGTTAACCTTTCACTTACTAAACCTCTTTTCACCGTAAAATGGGCAATTATACAACATTTACAGAAAGATTGAAATTACCTATTATGTTAAGAAAATTCTGGCCTGAAATCAAATATTACACATGCTTTATTATCATTGCCAACCTTAAACAGCAACTGTGATCAATCAACATCCGGCGTAACCTGAGTGCTAGTCCTTATCAAAGACTTAACGGTAACACGTAAGAGTGCGCTTCTTACATCACATTGGACAAAGATTGACAAAAGGCTATATGCTGGTCACGAATATTAATCCTTAAATGACTCGTTATTGGAAATTCCACTCTTTTGCAGCGACGTTAATCCACTAACCTTGACGGATGTTGACTTCAATAATTTTCGCTAAATTATCATGATATTACTAAGAATCTTTTGAAAGAAGGTTTTAAAGGTAGTTTTGTAATGTTACTGGGACACAGCTGCCGTAGAAAACACACGTAAGAATTCCCTAATTTATCGTTTGGAAATCCCATATGGCCCAAATCAAGCAGTCGTGTCCGACACCCCACCCCCCGCAAAAAGTTTCCTAGAAGTTTTATAGTTTTCTATGAGTCCCAAACTTGCCGGGATCAGCAAACTGGCGAAACCGACGCTGCGAAAAAGTATCCCTGACGCATGATGCTGGCGGTGCAGGCCGGGAGTCTATAATTTTATGGGGTGAACAAGACACAGTGCCTTTGAAGTAACAAGGCCAACAACTGTCTAGACTTGTACACCCTTCTTTCCTAGTTCACGCGCATATCAACAACTTCCTACAAAGAAGACCTGGTGAGACCGATCAGCAGACCATAGTACAGATGAGTAGCCTCAGTAGGCATCCGTCATAATTCCTTTTCTCTGCATCAAGACTACGCCATCATTCCGCCAGACAGAACCATGACACGAGTACACGCAATACATAGTCTGCGCGTTTACATGCAGCACTTCTCGCGCGTATGTGGCCGCCTATTTCAGAAAAGGAATTGTGACGGGGATACCACTGTAGTCAGTACTATTATAGTCAGTCAGCTGAGTGCTTATTCATGAGTTTAGCCAGTTCGTGTAGGCCGAGTTAGGCTCTCTAGGCCATGACAAGTATTAACTAGTATTACATAGCGACATCTAGCTCATATGGCCATGATGGTAAATTACCGTCCTATGACTAGGCAAGCCCTCAGTTCTAATAGTAGTATTTGCCTTTTAGTCTTGTAGTTAGGCTAAGTTCAGAGTTTTTAGCCTAACCTACGCCCCATGGCATGCATGCACGAGGGCCATGCATGTTAATCATAATAATAATAACCTACTATCGGACCGGATACAATTCATAAAACTAGCAAGTATCATGGCTAGCAATAGCATGCCAATGGGCTGGCATGCCTAGCTCAACCTGCAGTAGCATGGCTAGCATAGTCATGCAATGGCTGCATGCCCTAGCTATTTATGCCTACATAGGCCATAACATATGAGCATGTAAGCAGGCCTAGCTGAGGCTGTAGCGAGCGGTCCAAGGCTTCAAAAAGTGCTTTATGTTTCGAGTACCCCTCCCCGCGTACAACAAAAACAAACACTTTTATTCAAAGGCCAATTAGATAGGATTTAGTGAAACTGATGGTTGTGGTCAAAAAATTTGGTGGCATGGGTGTTTTTTTGGCAAAAAAACCTATTTAGAGCTAAAAATAAAGAAAAACATGATTTTTTAATTTTAAATCCACAGCACAAAATTCTGATACATAAGTACCTTTGTTTTTAGATCTACATTTTAAACATTGCATAAAAAGGCCAGATGATATTTTTGCTGCACCAAATGCAGTAGAAGGAGTTATTTTTGGGGTAGAAAGGTAAATTTTTGGCTAAAAATTAACAAAAATAGTAATTTTTCCTTAAAAAATGGACAAAAACATCACAATTGTATGTAGTAACATCATGATTTTTATAGATTATATTCTGTATATTGTGCGCAGAGTCCATACAGACTTTGGCAGCTATATTTAATACTAACAATTGGCTAGAATGTGTTTTTTGCCATAAAAATGCCATTTTGGTGAACAATTGAGAAAATGATAGTAAATTAAAAAAAATATATTTTCGGCCAAATAACTGAAAGATTAAACACTTAATAGTTACTTTTTTTGGTAGACTTATGTTGTAATTGATTCACAAAAATAAGTCTTGCTCAACAAAATTGGTGAAATGGAAATTTAGTTAAAAGAGTCCAATTTTTGGCCTAAAATAAGCAAAATAATGAAAAAAATGCATTTTTGGCAAAACGTTATATTTGATATACAATGATTACTTTTTTCTGCACAGCTACAAAATTTACATTCAGGCTTCACTTATTACATCCTGCAAATTTTTGAAAGTTACCTAATTAGTACCCAGGGGCCCGTTCCCCAAACTTGTATAAAAAATGCAAATTTTCTTAGTAAGTCAAAATAAATGAAATGTGTTTAAAATGGCTCGAAAAATCAAAATGCGCATGACCTACTGGAAACTAACTTGTTATTTTTTTGGCCTTACCGCATTTGTGTGTGTGTTTTTTAAGGTTTTCAACAGATTTGTAACGTTTTCTTGTTTTTTTGAACTGGTCAAGAAAAAGTTGTCCAAGAATGCAAAAAAAATAATTTCCGTGTAGCGCATAGCTTTTTCGACTAAAAAATATCGCGAAGCTCTTAGGGTCTTGGCCTGTTGGACAGCTGAGCCACACCGGTTACATTCTTTCGTAGAAGTTTTCAAGAATTTCCTGTGTCAGGATTGTAACAGGGTCAATCAACATTTTGGTAAATTCATGAACCCCTTTTTGAATGCATTTCTTATGTATTGGCTGTGTCTGTGATTTGGTTGCTTGCTGCACACGTGCATCGGTTGATTAGGCCCGTTTCACTGCTTCTTCGATTCGTTTTTCATTAATTATTATTGGTAAAAGTGCTAAAATAAGATGTAGCAGCCGTATAAAGGTAATAGTCACACACATGGAATGCTATTAATTTAACCAAATTGCCTTTTACTTAATTAGATTTAACTTGTCATTGTATCTTCAAAATTAACATAGTGGGGATCCCAGTTTTTTAGATCGGGTAAAGAGAACAACATGGTAAGAAGGCATGCACATAAATGTAAGAGGGGAAAAATAAAGAAAATGGAGGGAAATTTCTGAGGGACACATGAAAATGAAGGCAAAGAGGCAGACAGGGGTGCACCGAGAAAGGGAAAGGGAAGGGGAGGGATAAGGACCATTGTCCCAAAGAGATCGTCCATGAAAAAAACCAAATATATGCTTTTTGCCAATATTGATTTTTGGGAAATTTTACCCCCAATAGCTTCACGAAAGTAATGGTCCCAAATATGTCAATTTTTTTTGCAATAATTATACTTTTGTAATTTGGTGGGACTTGAGATTTCTGGTGTGTTATAAAAGATCATTTGATGAATGATTGATGACAATGCTGTAAATTTGTACCCCGAGGAGAACCAGGACCTGCCCCTTCTGCTAGCATTAATCAGGGAGATTGATTATAATTCATATGGCAGGTTTTAAAAATGGATTTCGAAAAAGAAAATGCCCATTATCGGACATAACACCACTGCAGAAATCTAACAAGAATTCCAAGACATTTTTAATTAGAATGGAAGATCTTAGAAAGGTGCATCAGCATTAAATAAAAGAAATTTCATTTCACTCATTTAAATAGAGTAAGATTTACATCTCTCTAAATTTCTTAGAGTAAAAGCTATAGAGTGATATTTCAGTTAGTTGGATTACAAATTTTAATCTAACCTTGAATTTGTCCTTAATAGCAATCCAATTAGATTAATATTTAATCTAAAAATTAGAGAGTTAACCTTTTGCGTATGAGGGAATCTTTTTATGAAAATGACACCTTTTCTCAGTAGTCATTAGGAACTCGGAAATCTTCTAAAATTAGTAAAAGGTGATGTGCAAGGATGCCCGAACATGAAGATGAAGTAATGTCAAACAAAAGAGTCAGGCTTTGAAAGACAATTATGGACAAAACAAATAGAAAAATATGAAAATATGAAAAAAAGGACAAAACACCCTAAAAGAGCTCATAAAAGGCAAAAACCCTCCAGATTTTGCGATGAGCGAGAATAAGTAGGTTTTTTGCACCGAAAAAAATAATATTTGTTTTTCTTGCCCAAAAAGGGGTTCAATAATTTTGGTAAAACAAATTCACTTTTGCCATATTTTGCAAAGCATTAAAAAAACTTTGTAAAAAACGCGCGCGACAAGTTTTTTGAAAAAATCACAAAATTGATGTGAAATCTCGATGCACAAAAAGACAGTTCCTGTACTGCCAAGAAAACACATAAAACTGACAGTAGCTATAAACACTTCTTATTCGGCTAAATCACAAAATCAATCAAAATGTGTAAAACTCGCAATGGATTTCTAAATTGCACAGAATTATGTAAACGCCAAGATTCTGTAAACACAAGGTTCGGTAAAATCGCACACAATTCTGTTAAATTGCCACGCGTTTCCATAAACATCGCAACAAATTAATCCAATGCATAAGAAGTTCCTTAGGGAATCACATATAAGGCTTGATTGAGTCTTGAGAAAGGATACAAAAAAGATCTTGGAGGAATTGGAAATGAATGAAATTTCACAAGAGCATCTCAAAATCGCATAACATTGCAAAGAATCACGGTTGAAACAAACATGTATCTTTAGATATTTTCATAGACTGATTGTGATTTACCACTTTTCCCCGTGACATGGGGCTTTAAGTGTTCTGAGAGGTATGACATACATGACAGTCTCTAAAATCTACTCTAGATAGGACATGTTACAAAGATCTCAAAATCATATTTCTGCCCAGAAATGCATGTTTTTAACTAAATTGGCCCAATTTGACATGTTAAAACATCATACCTAACATGAATGCCAATGGGATTTCAAGTATTTTCAGTTATATTTAAAGCATAAAACATGGAGGTTTTTAATGTGTAGCTAAAGTTAACTATTATTCAGGTTAGAACCTATAGAAAACGTATATTTCACTCATATCACAATAAACACATGATCATTTCAATTTTTGCAATTAATGTTGCCAATTTTAAAACTAAATTACATTTTTTTAATCAATACCTCTGCTTTTATCTTTCCCTGACTTCTTTTGTAAAACATGAAATCAAAATCTACAGAGAGAAGTCCATTACCCCACATCCCAATTTTAGTGCTTTAGATCCGTGTGATTTCTCCACGTTTTCAATTTTTAACCAAAACAGGGATTTCTTCGCACTTTTGGACATAAAAACACCACCTGTTAAAAGTTTTACAGGCTCTCCCGACAAAATAGAAGATATAGGATCTATAAAAACATGATGCTATTACACATGTTAGAAAATTTCCGTTTAATTACGGAAATTTCTGGCAACCAGAATTCCAGACTTTTTAGGGTAAATTAAGAATTGTCAATTTTAACGGAACTGTGACAGTAATTTTACCGGCAAATTTGTCTCAGTAATGGAAAAAAATGTTGTTATTTTAAAAGAATTTTTCCGTAATTTAAAATTACGGAACAAAAAAAGAATTCTGGACCACATTTTGCTGCCAGAAATTTCGTAAAATTATTGAATTTTGTTAGTTTTTTTGTTTTTTATTTTAGTGTTTTCTTAAAACAATTTACGGAAAATATGTTCTTCTTATTCCGGAAATTGTTAACAGTGCACTACGTAAAAATGTGGTGCTTTTGTCTTTTTTTAGAGGAAAATCATAATTTTTCCTTAATTTTTGCAAAAAAGACCTTTTTTCCCCAAAACACCCCAATTAATTACAATTTTACCCAAAAAGTAGAATCTTGACTAGTCATGCAATCTATAAAATAAAGATCTATGATTAACAAAATACCACCACATCAGATCCTAGTGTTTTTGGCTTAAAAATAAAAATTGTGGATTTTCTACTTTTAGCCCAAAAAATAGAGTTTTTTGGCCAAAATAAACCCCTGCCACCAAAATTTTTTTTACCCACAACATCATTTTCGTAATTCTACATTAGTATCATTCGAAAAAAAAGTGTTGTATTTTGTTGTGTACCGAAGGAGGGGTTCCGACCATTTGAGTCGGAACCGCTCCAAATACTGGAGTGATTGTGCATGTAGCTAATGCTAATGGCATGCCATGGTAAACGATTCATATGTATGATGCAGCCTAGGCCTAAGTTATAAACGTCTAGGCCTATATTCAGTGATTATTATACAATATAGCTATTGGCAATATACCAGCACTGTTAAAAAAAACCTGGTAAAAAAACAGGCATTTGAACTGGAAGCTGGAACTCACTCATAACAGACGAAAATAACGGGAGCCCACCGTAAAATACGAAAATATTTACAGGGAACGTAAAATAAACGGGTTACAATCTACAGCTTCAACGTTATGCTGGGTTTTCGACTTGTTCAAAACAATCATTAAGAATTAAAACGTATTACAATCCTCTGACCAAATTTTCAC
>JAMKCH010028223.1:0-30953 GCA_023653785.1 Ophioderma brevispina
GTTACTATTTTCAAGGGACAGGAGGAGATTTTTGAGGATACTAATTTTTCTCAATTTGCACTTGATCGGTTGTAGAACACCTACCGAGAATGTTTCAAAGGTTTATTGGACAAACAAGTTAAAATGCTATCGTAATCGTCCTCATAGAAAAGCATGCTTTGATTTTTCTGTTTAACTTAATGATCTTATTACATAAAGACGGCATATTCGGCTTATTCACTTCAGGTGTGATCTGTACTCGAGATAAAATTATGTAAAACAAATCCAGAAATTATTCACTGACAGCGTTTGTACATTTTGTGACCCCACTTTGCCTGACCCGACTCAGAATTCAGCAGCCTTTACGGAATAAAGTGCATGTGATACTGCACTTTATTCTGTCAAGGCTGCTGAATTCTGAGTCGGGCCAGGCAAAATGGAGTCACAAAATGTACCAACCCTCACAGACTTTAGCTTTCGCCATTGTGGCTTCTCCCGCGGAAACTGCTTGTAGACGTGATCTCAAGATGTGATAGTATTAGCATCGAATCAAATACGTGGTCTAGAGAATAACTGCCGATGTCTCGGTTCATGATGTTGGTGCCCTGCCTTCTAATCTATATGGCCTCCCTGACTTTTCTTTTGATATCTGATATGAACTGGTTAACTTCTTTATCCATGATACTGGGCCATGATTGTGTCTCTTTAAATTAGAGGCATAAACAACAATTTGCTAATCTGAAACATCGAAAAAATCATCAAAATTCATATTTTTGTATATTTGTTACTGGCATGGATGTGCGAACATAACCTGCAAGTGGTTGGCTTGAAATTCGTGTATTAAAGACAAGGCAGTACTTTTTATCTGATTCTGTAAATTCAAAATACGTGTGTATCAAAATTCCGACTTGTGATCCAAACATTTTAAGCTTTTAAGCATGATATTGTGCACCACGATCTATAGACCAGTTAACATCCTACGTCACTTCTTTTGTTGCCTGCGAATCCATTCCTGCGAATCGTTATGGCCCATAGTATTAAAACTCTAACAGATACAATTTTCCAGTGTGTAACAGCCAGGCCGACCTATTTCAAGATACCAGGCCCTAACTGCTGTTAACTGGTCTATACAGTTTGACATCAAAAACAAACATTATTGATCTTTGTTTATTCTGTACTGGTATAAACCACAATCAGCTGTTTAATGTAGATTTTGAGGCGCCATTGCTGTACATCTATTTGCGGGGGACAGTATGACAATGTTTCTTAAATACTTCATTTTTTTTTCATTATTGGTGGTTTGTTTCTACATTAAAGCAGTTATATGGAATTCTACAAAATTATCCCTGATTTATTTATAAGTTGAACAAAAAATGCATTTCCACATTTTTCGATTCTCTCGCATTTTCCCTACTAATCCCTTTAACAACGTTAATCATGTTGAGTTAACCATCCAAATGGTTCAATGTCTTCGACAGCCAATCGACCGACACACGTGTTTCACATCCGTCTCTCTTTGAAACTTTATATAAAATCTAATTTGTCTTCCTGATGACCATAGTTGATGTTGTGTGTTCGTTATAGAGAAAGCAGTTAGACTAATCCTATTCACGCATTCCAAGTTTGATCTGTTTGATAGCCAAGCCCGTGTTTTTTTTCTTTCGCTGTTCAATCGCTCCAAGAAATCGAAACACGGAAAAATCGCCATGTCCATACAATGGAATTGTACAACCCAATGAATCTTCTTTTTAATAAATATTATGTTAATGACCGCAATTTCTTATTTTGTATAGTTGACGAAAGTATATGAGTGATTAAGGTTTATAGACACCGTTCTAGCCTTTTGAGTGAAACTGATTAACGCACCTGAAAGCTTGTAAACTCAATTGAAAGTTTTAAAAGCATGTTTCATGACATAACATAACATTCTTGTTTACAGACCATTCGAACAAGATAATTTTTGTTTCACATTTTTCGTGTTGGTATAATTGAATATATATTTTTCAATATATGCTAAGGCATTTGTTTTCCGTTCCCAGCACAGTCATTTCATAATTAAATAAATTTGGGATCGGAAAACAATATTCATCATTGGGGTAATCAATTGTAGTACCCAAAGACTCAACGGGTAGTTGACCTACTACCATAGGTCCTTATTCAATCATTAATTTAGTTTCCCAGGACACTGTGGTAGGACTCCCCCTATTTTTGTGCAATATACTTGTTATTTAAACATTTTTTAATTTTTGGTGTTTTGCTATGGTATTTGTAGGTTTTTTTTTCTTGCCGGCTTGTCTCATTTGTCCATTTTTGGTGTTTTCACTTGAGGGCCCCCAATGGAAATAAGCCTCCTTTAAAGAGGCCTTTTGGGCTACCCTTGGTACGCATGGTTTATAATCTATCTCTCACGAAGCGTCCAAATTTTGAACTGGTAATTTAATTTGTGCAATACTTAATCATTATTCTTATCATTGATTGTTTTATATCTATGTATGTGCTGATTTTATGTCTTTTTAATCTTGAGTACTGAATAAATTATATGAATGAAATTTTTGTTTTTCTTATTCGTAAGTGATTTAACTGAAGAAATTCTCGTCTCACGTGCATATTGTAGACGGTGAATTTGATACCCAATGCTATTATAGCTATACATTAACCGAAGATCTTAAATGGGAAAAAATACATCATCAAATTGAGCAAATGAAATAGGTGCAACTGGGGCGTTGTCCCCAACGTAATCTCCTCTGTACCGTGTGTACCAAAAAAACAAAAAAACGCAACCACTTTAGTGACAAGCGCCATAAGTTTTTAAAAAAAGCACTTGACTACTTTTTATTTGCTGTAAGTAAAGATGGGACTGAGGGTTTAGCTACTATTCCTGAAAAGTTCCTAAAGGCAGAGTCAATATTCTTTTCAGATAGACCCCAACAATCAAGTACCCGCAGAACCCATTTTGAGACCTGTTAACCACAAGACTGGCAATTAATAACACAATGGCACATACATATGTTTGCAATCTACAATTTACTTGCCCAAATTTCTTGCAGCACGACTTCTACTGGGGTAATGACGGCATTTTACATACTTTCTTCCTTAACTATAATGAAAAAACAGGATTTATGGTGAGAAAATATTTTCAAGAACGGTATAACTACGACTAAGTCATAGACAACTCCACATAAAATGATAAATGCGTTTTGGGCTGCAACTTGCTTATTTCTAAAAATTGTGTTACATCCATGTAACTCGGTTGGGCTGCCACTTGCTTGTTGCTTGAAATAATGGACATTCGCAGACTTTATGAAAGTAAAACTATGTTTTCAACCAACACTCATAACCCTATCAGTCTTCATTCTGTCAGGGATTAAAATAACTCTGGTGTGCCGTCACAACACAAAATGATGACTGATCCAATGCTAGTCTTATTTGGACAATACAACGAGTATGTTGATCATACATACCTAATCGATCTTTTAAAAGTGTGTTAAAAGCATGTTTTTTTTATTATCTTGTTATTACCACATGGAAAAATTAATATGTTATATCTTTGCCGCAGCTGTCTTTAAAAAGAAATGGTGGCTGGACTATACAATCAAATTGGTGGTTCTGGGCGCAAAACGTACATTGCCGTCTTTGTAGTTAATTGCCCTCAATTTGGGTTAAATGGGTCCTGCATGTTACTTTGATTTCTGGGGTCATATTTAAAAAAATATTGACCTCTTCCAGTATGAACTTTCGGGAAAATAGCTAACAGTCCCATCTACCTTACAACAAAGATAAGTAGCAACGTGCTTTTGTTCAAACTTCTGGCGCCTCCACCAGTGTTGCGTTTTTTTGGGACACACCGTATATGAGTACTTTACAACTTGTGCGACAACCAGTACGTAAATGACTATGATCGAAGAACTATGTGTTACAGAACTCTTGAAGGACTTAGAAATGGTGCCATTAGAGAAAAGAAAGAGATGTCAGATAATCTTACAAATCTCCACAGGCAAGAAAGGATCAGATGGCCCGGCTAGTGCAAAAAGGATCGATACTTCGTCCAGCAAGAGATGCCATTTAAACAATTACCAACAACCTTTCATAAATATGGACGCCTTTACTTACTTTTTCTAGCTTTCGAGAACTATTGTACCACGTTGGTCCCTAATCATACTGTAAATGAATAGAAGAAATGTATCATCTCCAGCTGGGTTTTTGAAAACCCTCTCAAGGTCATTCACAAATAACTTTCTCAATTCTGATTCACATTGTTTCACTTACTGAACAACCCTTAGAAACATTTCGGTGCGCCCAAAAGACACGGGAAGGAACCAAATTAACCTACTGTACGTATTTCCGCAACCATGTAAACTGAAGATGTGCAAAGAGAAGACATATAGTGTAATGGAATGAAAAATCAGTCCAATATAAAGACCAGGCATCAAGAAAGGATGGAGTCCCCACCATTCGTAAGTCTGCGATCACAGACCACGTGGCAGAAGAAAATAAGCCATTGGTTGGGGTGCATAGACTTAGCAGAGATGGATAAAAGAAGCCATCGGAATCCGCAAGATGAGGGACACACTCAGAATGAGTAATGAGGGGACGTATCGAACTCTAGCATGTTGTTTGATGAATTTGCTGGGCTCACCCCCTGAACCATCAGATGCTAGATCTGGCACCTTATTGTTAGGGGCTGGTAACATTTTCCTGCACCCCCTTTGTTTTCAACCCACTTTGTCTGCACCTCCTTTTTCTCACCCAGTTTTGCTCATAATTCAGCAGCCTTGACGGATACAGTGCACGTGATACTGTATTTATTCCGTAAAGTCTGCTGACTTCCTATCAAAACTGGGGTGGCAGAAAAGTGGGGTGCAGAAACGTGGGGTCACAAAATGTAACCACCCCATTAAGGCAATGATTCATTCAGCATCAGATCGTGGCATTATCGTAGTGATTGATACATGCAACATGGTTGCTGTAACTCCACCGTTCTCCATCAGACTTACAAAAGCCACCTTGGCCACTAAGAATTTAGTCACGCTCAGATAACCGTTTATCATTCGCTTTTATTTACATTTTGTAGTTCCATATCATGATTGCATCACCACATGCAATACAAATACTACTAAAACATCTTTGACATAATAATAAATATAATATAAATAGATATAGTATATATTCTATATATATATATATATATGTGTGTGTGGTAGAAAAACTAAATTAAAACATGATATGGAGAATGATCAATCCTGAGGACCTGATTACTTTCACACCGGCTAAAATAGCCCAAAGGACACAGATTGCCAATAGCCCCTGTGTAGAAAGAGTCAGCCCAAAGAGATGGACTATGGGATTAGCTAAAAACCAATCTTGTCTTTTTTTATGAATGTGTGAAAAAGTTGTCGATGCCTTTCGGGATACAAACCGTGCAATCGACATAATCTTTTATCACCTTGCGATACAACATAATTATAGGGCAATCAACATCTTAACGATCAAGTTATAACTGGTGCGTTTAGTCATCATGTTATTATGGTTCAAGAGATGTACCGGTATAAAGTGCCATATTTTACCCCCAAATCGTTGTTCCTTCCTTGAGAAAACACATCTCCAATTTTGACCAAGATAATATGTTGACCAAATATGATGATCACTGCAATGTCCATAAACAGCGGTTCGTAATTCAATACCAATTTATTCGATACGTAATTACATCTTTCATTCCACAGTGATAGTCCTTCAGCAAACTCCCCATCTCTATTGACGCTGTCACGCCTCTTGTACTCAATTGAAAGTAACAAAGATCACGTTAATTCCAACAGGCGAGTCTGAGAGGCTTGACGTCTGAGCGAATGTTGTAATAGGGTAAAATACGGAAATACAGCCACGGATTAGTTTCTCATGAAATATCCATTGAATTTCACATGGAGAGGGTTTTGTATTCAGCAATTTGAACAAACTGCGATTTTATTTAGAGAGATATAACAGTCGGTTCTGAGGACATTTTATGAAATACCACATGATTATAGAGAAATTTATGTATGTGAGAAAATGTCTAACTTACTTCATGAGTTCATTAGAAAGGAAACGCTTTATGTAACATCCGATCCACAGTGAAACTTCAAAACGTTACTATTTTCAAGGGACAGGAGGAGATTTTTGAGGGATACTAATTTTTCAATTTTGCACTTGATCGGTGTAGAGAACCTACCGAGAACGTTTCAAAGGTTTATTGGACAAACAAGTTACATGCTATAGTAATCGTCCTCATAGAAAAGCATGCTTGATTTTCTGTTTAACTAATGATCTATACATAAAAGACCGGCATATTCCGGGCGTATTCACTTCAGGTGTGATCTGTCCTCGAGATAAAATTATGTAAAACAATTTCAGAACTTATTCACTGACAGCGTTTGTACATTGGGGACACCACTTTGCATGACCCGACCCAGAATCTCAGGAAGCATTACGGAATAAAGGGCAGGTAGTACTGCCACCTTTATTATGTCAAGGCTGCTAATTCTGAAGTAGGCAGGCAAAAATGGGGGTCACAAAATGTACAAACCCTCACAGGACTTTAGCGTTCGCCATGGTGGTCTTCCAGGCCGGAACTGGCTTGTAGACGTGATTCAAGATGTGATAGGAGTAGCATCGAATCAAATACGTGTCTAGAGAATGATAATCTGCCGTGTCTAGGTTCATGATGTGGTGCCACTGCTTCTAATTCATATGGCCTCCCTGACATTTCTTTTGATATCTGATATTGAATTGGTTAACTTCTTTATCCATGATACTGGGCCATTGTAGTGGCCCTCCCAGTCGACATTCGTTCTCTGACACGATAGGATTAGTTAATGGCTGAATGTGGTAATGCTGGGCTTTGTTTACATATTTTATCTCGCTACCAAATCCAAACATGGTATTTAGGAGATCTAATACACTGGTAAGCAATAAAAAAAATGGATCGAAAAAAATGGGGCGCTTCTTTCTGGAATGTCATTGGGTCTCTTTAAATTAGAGGCATAAACCACAATTGCTAAATTGAAACATCGAAAATTCATTCACAATTATATTTGTATATTTGTTACTGGCATGGACTTTTGTGCGAAACAATAAAATGCAAGTGCGGTGGCTTGAAATTCGTGTTGTATTAAAGACAAGGCAGTACTTTTTATCGAATTCTGGTAAATTTCAAATACGTGTGTATCAAAAATTCCGACTTGTGATCCAAACATTTTAAGCTTTAGGTACGTGATATTTGCACCCACGATCTTAGACCCAGTTAAATCTACGTCATTCTTTGTTGCCCTGCGAATCCATTCGCGAATCGTTAGGCCAATAGTATTAAAACCTCTAACAGATACAATTGTCCAGTGTGTAAACACGCAAGGCCGACCATTTTCAAGATTCCAGCCACTCAAATGTTTACACACAGTGCTGTGAAATGGTCTATATCAGTTTGACATCAAAACACAAACATCAGTGAGCTTTGTTGATTCTGTACTGGTAATAAACCACAATCACGTTTAATTGTAGATATGAGGCGGCGCCATTGTGTAAGTCTATTTGCGGGAGACAGTATGGCAAATGTTTCTCAAATACTTCATTTATTTTCATTACTTGGAGTTTAGTTTCTACATTAAAGCAGTTAGATGGAATTCTACAAAATATATACCTTGATTTTTATACGGTGAACAAAAATGAATTTCCAAAATTTTAGATTCTTCTCGATGTTCCTAATAATCCCTTTAACAACGTGAATCATGTTGAGTTAAACCATCCAAATGGTTCAATGTCTCGACAGCCACAATCGCCCGAAACAAGTGTTTCACATCCGTCTACTCTTTGAACTTATATTAAAATTAAATTTGTATTCCTGCTGACCATAGTTGATGTTGATGGTTCGTTATAGAGAAGAAGTTAACTAATCTACATTCCACGCATTCAAAGTTTAGATCTGTTTGATAGCCAAGCCGCTGTGTTTTTTCTTGTTCGCTGTTTAACGCGCCAAGAATCGAAACACGGACATCGCCCTCATGTAGAACAATGGAATGTACAAACCCAAGGAAAATCTTTTTTATAAATATTATGGTAATGACGCGACTTTATTATTTTTTGATAGTTGGACGAAAGTATATGAGTGATTAAGGTTGGAAGACCCGTTCTAGCCTTTTGAGTGAAACTGATTAACGCACCTGAAAGATTGTAAACTCAATTGAAAGTTTTAAAAGCATTGTTTGCATGACATAACATAACATTATTGTTTGACAGACTATTCGAAACAGCTAATTATTGTTTCACATTTTAGTGTGGTATAATATGGGAATATATATTTTTTCCAATCTATGCTAGCTCTTTTGTCGTTCCAAGCACAGTCATTTAATAAATTAATATATTTTGGGATCGGAAAACAATATTCATCATTGTATATCAAAGTGGAGTACCCAAAAGACATAAACGGGTAGTTGACCACTACAAGTAGGTCCTTATCAATCTTAATTAGTTCCCCAGGCACTGTGTAGGACCCCTTTGCTTTTTCTTATTCGTAAGTGATTTAACTGAAGAAGCTCGCTTCACGTGCATATTGTAGATAGAGGTGAATTGAGACCCAATGCTATTAGAGCTATAGCATTAACCGAAGATCTTAAATGGGAACAGTACATAAATCAAATTTAAAGCAAGTGAATTGAAATAGGGCATGGGCGTTCCTTGTCCAACGTAAATTCTCCTGTATAATGAAGTTTACGTAACCCTTGTGCGACCAACCAGTACGTAAATGTATGGGCGGCCAATGGGGTCAAAAAAGGTGTAACAAAGAGACAAGGATCTCTAAAGCTGAACGGGTGTTATTACAAACGAACAAGGATGTAAAAACCCACAACAATGGTGTGTAAAACCCAGAAAGGTGTCTAGAACCCAAAAACTAGTTTTGTAAAACCCCACAGACAGGTGTCTAAAACCATAACGGTGTTGTGTAAAACTCACAAAGGTGTTTAAAACTGAAAACGGTGGTTTGGAAAACTGAGAGAGGGGTCTTAAAACCCAAAAACGTGTTGTAAACCCCACGACGGTGTCTAAAAAACCATAACGGTGGTGTAAAACCCACAAAGGTGGTCTACTACCCACAACGGTGTGTAAAACCGAGAAAGGTTTGTAAAACCCCAAAACGGTGGGAAACCACACAAAGGTGTCTAAAAAACCCCATAACGGTGTGTGTTAAAACTCACAAATATGTTCTACATATCAAAACGGTGTGTAACAACGAGGAAAGGTGTGTAAAACCCTAACGGGTGTGCACATCCACAAAGGTATTCGACCCAAACGCGGTGTGTAAAACTGAGAAGGTGTCTAAAAATGAGGAAAGGTGTGCAAAAATGAGAATATCTAAAACCCAAAAAGGTGTGAAACACCGAGAAAGGTGAATGTGAAACCCCAAAACGTGTGTAACCCACAAAGGGCGTCTAAACCAAAACGGTGTGTAAACCACACAAAGCTGTTACTACCCAAAACGGTTTGTAAAACCGAGACAGGTGGGTTAAAACCAAAACGGTGTGTAAAACCCACAAAGGTGTCTAAACCACAAAAACGAGGGGTAAAAGCCACTTACCCCAACACGGGGGTATAAATTGAGAAAGGTGTTAAAATCGAGAAAGGTGTGTAAAACCCCCCCAAACGGTGTGTAAAACGAGAAAGGTGTCTAAAACACAGCATGGTGTGGAAAAACGAGAAAAGGTGTCTAAAAACAGTCAAAAACGGTGTGAAAACCGAGAAAGGTGTGTGATGTTCGCCCTGAGTTCAATCCCGCATAGGACTGTAGTGTTAATAGTATCATTGACAAATGAGGCAGCACACCACTAAATCCTTCTGGCAGACCAATAGTGCAAACAAAATCGACGTCCCCTGGGAACTTGCGGATAGCCTTGACGATTTGTTATGATATAATTACAAGATGTGTAATGGCCAATATGCTCTGCATTAAAAAAAACAAATCGTGGTTCTGGATTGGACGAAAACGGTGAGATAGGTTGGAGACGGGTGAAATATGGGTTGGGCTGTTGCCCGTAATCAAAAGTTGGATGATATGCGGCATCAAACAATGTACTTTTTATCAATTCATGAATTCTACTCACAGGATTGTTCAAGGAAAATTCTAAAAATATTGAATGTTACATGGGGTTAAAAGGTGGTGTTCCGATAGTCTTGCCCTCCCCCCGATTTACCCGAAGTAGTAGTACAAATTTTCGATACAGCAGTCGGTGAAAGGCCTATTTTTTATCATTGTAGTCCTGAACTGTTTTTGTTTGTTACGACTTAAAGAAGCACTTCCCAATGAAAAATAAGCGAGTATTTAATAGCTCCAATTTCAGCATGCACTCCGTTGCATAATGACTATTTTGCGCCAAAAGGGACAGAGTTTTGACTTATTTCAGATGTCAAGCATAATGATAATTTACACCATATTGTATTTAATAAAACAACTTTCTTCAGAGTTGTTTACAGAGGACATTATTACATGTGAACAAAATGTTAAAATCAGACGAAACATTGCGATATTGACTGCTAGCGTCAGATTTTTCATGGTTTACTACTATTGTAGTCAGCGGGCTGAGCTTGAGGCCCAGTCAGGGAAGCAGCCCTTCCCCCAAAACTGCACCTAATGCCTATCTATGCTAGTAAAAACAGACCATGTGTCTGTCTTCAGGCTATGCTTTGGTTCTGATTTGGCATAGGGCATATGGGGCTGATCATATTTGGCATGAAGGAGGTGAGGACGAGTTGAGGTTTGTTATCATGGTGATCAATATATATAGAGGCACCAGTTGGGCAAGAAAGCCAGATAATAGACGAACCGGATCATTGTAAACAAGTGCTAGAGTGTCTTCTCCAGCTTGGTTACTAGCTGATGCCATGATCACATGCGTTATGTATACGGCAACGAACACGTCGGTATGAACGAGTGAATGCAGGAGTGGACTCCGGATGTCAAAGGCGTGAAAGACTACGTGCTGCCTTCCCAGTTGTATAGGGCTGACATCACTACACCTTTCTCGGTTTTAACCACACCGTTATGGGTTTTATACACCTTGTGTGTTTAGATACTCATGGTGGACATCACTACACCTTTCTTGGTTTAGACACTTTTCGGTTTACACACCGTTTTGGGTGTAGACACACCGTCTCAGTTTACACACCGTTTTGAATTTATAACCTTTGTGGATTTTATACACCGTTATGGTTTTGGACACCTTGTGTGTTTTCGAGTACTAGGGCTACTCACTACACCTTCTTGGTTTGTTAGACACCGTCTCGGGTTTTAACATCACCGTTTTGGGTTTTAGACACCTTTCTCAGTTTACACACGTTTTTGAATTTGACACCTTTGTGGAATTTAACACCCGTTATGGGGTTTGGACACCTTTGTGGGTTTACACACGTTTGGGTTTTGGGACAGCTTTTCGGTTAAACCATTCTTTGGTTAAATACGCTTTCTTGGTTTTACACCACCGGTTTGGGTTTTGACACTTATTCGGTTTTCAAACAGTTATGGGTTCCACACCGTTTTTGGGTTTTAGATACCCTTCTAGTTTAAACGGCCGTTTTGGCGTTTTAGAAAACTTTATTAGGTTAACGCTGTTTGGTTTGGACACTTTTTAGTTTTACACGCGTTTGGGTTTTGGACCCCTTTGTGGGTTTTACAACCCTTTAGAGTTAGACACCTTTCTCGGGTTTTTAACCGTTTTGGGTTTATACCATTCCTCAGTTTTACACAACGTTTGGTTTTAGACACCGTTTGGGTTTTAGACACCATGTGGGTTGTCCACACCGTTTTTGGGTTAGTACACAATGTCTAAGATACACACAACGTTGTGGTTTTGGTTTAAACAAACATTGATTAAACACCTTTTCTGAGTTGTACAACACGTTGTGTTTCTAGACACCTTTTTGAGTGTGCACTTGTTTAGTGGTTTTTATACAACTTTCTCATTTTTCACCACCGGTTTGGGTCTTTAAACTTTCCAGCTGTACACACCATTTTGGGTTTTAGACAACCTTTCTGGGTTTTTACTACCGTTGGGGTATTTATAACACCACTTTCTCATTGTAATAGACCCCATTTTCAACTTTACGACACCCTTGCTCTTCGTGGACACGTTTTGACCCCAACGGCCCGCCATATCATGACTCATGATCGAAGAACTAGGTTACAGAACTCTGAGCGACGTTAGAAATGGGTGCAATTATAGAGAAAAGAAAGATGGCAGATCATCTTACAAATCTCCACAGGCAAGAAAGGATCAGATGGCCCGGTTAGTGCAAGGATCGTACTTCGTCCAAAGCACGAGAAGCCATTTAAACAATTACCAACAACTTCAAAAATAAATAGGGACCGCTGTAGCTTTTTCATCGCTTTCGAGAACTATTTACACGTTGGTCATAACAGGTACAGTAATGAATAGAAGAATGTAGTAATCGCAGCGGGTTTGCAAACCCTCTCAAAAGTCATTCACAAAAGAAGTTCTCAATTCTGATTAAAATTTGTTATTACTGAACAAACCCCCAATTAATATTTTGGTGCGCCCAAAAGACAAATGGGAAGGAAACCAAAAAAACCTCACGGAGTTATTTACAACTACCTGTACAAACTGCCAAAGTGTGCAACAAGAATGGAAGACCATAGAGTGGAAGTGTACAAAAACAAGTATAATGAAAGGACCAAAGGCAGGCCAGAACGGCATGAGTACCCCAACCCATCGTAAGTTTCTACGATCACAGAACACGTGGCAGAAGAAAATAATGCCATTGGTTGGGATGAGGCTGAGGTTAAGGCACGTACAAGACTGCACGAGAGGGATAAAAGAGCCATATATAATTCGAACGAGGAGGGACACACTATAAATAGAGATGAGGGGACGTATCGACTCTAGCATGTTTTTTTGATGAATTGCTGGATCACCAAGAAACCATCAGATGCTAGCTTCTGGCAACCTAAATTGTTAGGCACGATGATAAGTCAGCATAGTCGCAGTATCGAAGTGTTGATAAAGGCACAGTGGTTGCTGTTGTTGTAAGTTCCCACCTTTATTTTCTTCCGATATATTAAAAAAAGTCAATGGCCACGAAAGACTTTATTCAACGCTTCAGATAAACGTTTATCCTTCGCTTTTTGTGATCAAAAGTTGACACTCCCTCGGCATAAATCGCACATGATGTTACAATGCGCTAAAGGGACAGGTTATATTTTGATGAAGGGTTAAGCTCCAGCGGTGTAAATTCGGTCTGATAGTAGTTACAGAGTCAAGATCGGCCCCCCCCCCCCCCCCCTTCCTGCCCGATTAAAGTCAAGACTACTTAAAGTCACAGGATACATTCTGGTATATCTAGTGATTTCAGCAATGGGTTTTAGACACCTTTGTGGGTTTTACACACCGTTTTTGGGTTTTGGACAGCTTTCTCGGTTTTACACCATTCTTTGGTTTAAATACCTTTCTCGGTTTTACACACCATTTTGGGTTTTAGACACCTTATTCGGTTTTACACACCGTTATGGGTTTACACACCGTTTTTGGGTTTTAGACACCTTTCTTAGTTTTACACGCCGTTTTGGGTTTTAGACACCTTTCTTAGTTTTACACGCTGTTTTGGGTTTTGGACACCTTTCTTAGTTTTACACGCGGTTTTGGGTTTTGGACACCTTTGTGGGTTTTACACACCATTTAGGGTTTTAGACACCTTTCTCGGTTTTACACACTGTTTTGGGTTTTATACACCTTTCTCAGTTTTACACAACGTTTTGGGTTTTAGACACCGTTTTTGGGTTTTAGACACCATTGAAGGTTTTACACACCGTTTTTGGGTTTGTACACAATTCTAAGATACACACACCGTTGTGGGTTTTAAACACCTTTCTGAGTTGTACACACCGTTTTTGGGTTCTAGACACCTTTTTGAGTTGTGCACATTGTTTTTGTTTTTATACACCTTTCTCATTTTTACACACCGTTTTTGGGTTTTAAACACCTTTCTCAGCTGTACACACCATTTTTGGTTTTAGACACCTTTCTGGGTTTTACATACCGTTTGGGGTATTTATACACCTTTTTCATTGTAATAGACACCATTTTCAACTTTACAGACACCTTGCTCTTGCTGACACCGTTTAGACCCCAACGGCCGCCCATATAAATGACTATGATCGAAGAACTAGTGTTACAGAACTCTTGAAGGACTTAGAAATGGTGCCATTAGAGAACAGAAAGATGGCAGATCATCTTACAAATCTCCACAGGCAAGAAAGGATCAGATGGCCCGGCTAGTACAAAGGATCGATACTTCGTCCAAGCAAGAGAAGCCATTTAAACAATTACCAACAACTTCAAATAAATAGGGACGCCTTTAGTTTTTTCTAGCTTTCGAGAACTATTGTACCACGTTGGTCATAATCAGTACAGTAATGAATAGAAGAATGTAGTAATCGCCAGCTGGGTTTTGAAAACCCTCTCAAAAAGGTCATTCACAAAATAAGTTCTCAATTCTGATTCAAATTGTTCACTTACTGAACAACCCTTAGAAACCTTTTGGTGCGCCCAAAAGACAAATGGGGAGGAACCAAATAACACTACGGACGTTATTTACAACATACCATGTAAAAACTGCAAGATGTGCAAAAGAATGGAAGAACATATAGTGGAAGTGTAAAAAATCAGTATAATGTAAAGACCAAGGCAGCAAGAAAGGAATGAGTACACCAACATTGGTAAGTCTGCGATCACAGACCACGTGGCAGAAGAAAATAATGCCATTGGTTGGGATGAGGCTGAGGTTATAGGCACGTACATAGACAGGTACACGAGATGGGTAAAAGAAGCCATATCTAAATTCGAAAGAGGAGGGACACACTCATAAATAGAGATGAGGGGAAGTATCGACTCTAGCATGTTTTTTTGATGAATTGCTGGATCACCAAGAAACCATCAGATGCTAGACCTGGCAACCTAATTGTTAGGCAATGATCATTCAGCATCAAATCGGCAGTATCGAAGTGTTGATAAAGGCAACAGTGGTTGCTGTAACGTCCACCTTCTATTTTCTTCCGATCATATTACAAAAAGCCAACTTGGCCACTAAAGAACTTTATTCAACGCTTCAGATAAACGTTTATCCTTCGCTTTTTGTGATCAAAAGTTTGCACTCCCTCGGAATAAATCGCACATGATGTTACAATTCGATAAATGTGACAGGTTATATTTTGCTGAAGGGTTAATGTCTCCAGAGGTTAAATTCTGTATGATAGAGTACAGAGTCAATGATCGTTCCTGCCCAATAAAGTCAAGTAACCTACCTTAAAGTCAAAGGTACATCTGTTATATCTATTGATTTCAGCAATGGGTTAATCCGCTTTATGTCTACTTAAAAAGATTTGATTTCTGATGTCCACTCGTTATCTCCTTGGCCATCGTATAAGATACAAATTAGATGAAAGCGAGAGCAGAGAGCCTAAAACCGACCAGAAAAATGTCATCTCCCAAATGAAAAGAAGTTACAGAAAAGCATGCATGATGATATGATGAAATACATATTTACCAATACCAAAACATCTGCAACAAAACACGTCATTAGTTGAATAGGCAACAGAGGTGTGGAAATGAAACAAATGGGAAAAAAAGTTGATCTGGAACGGGCTGCTAAGCCCCGGCGTTAGCAATTACGACGTCTGTCTAATGTCGTATCCTACATATAGATCCTATGCAAACAAGCGACTAGGGGCCGACCAGGTAACCCTATACTTACTGTGTAAATCGCAGTTTAGCCAACAGAAGTTACCATTGCAATCTCTAAGTCCCAAAATAATAGATCAAAATTTAGCGTCAGAAGTGGGAATCGAACCCAGTACCTCTTGATTACAAGACGAACGCCTATAGACGCACGCCACGAAACTCGAATCGGCAGAAGATCGTTTTTTGTAATACTTCAATAAACACATTAACGGAATAAAGCGCATACATAACATAATCTTCTTGATTGACGAGGTTACCTGGTCGGCCCCTAGCCGCTTCTGTATGCAATAGGCAGCCATGCTGTAGGGAACCACATTACATGATTACAACACATCCACCTGTTATTGAATTCCAGAGATGCTCAAGTTATATAGGTGATCTATTATACTCTTGGTATTTCCACCGTAGGCCACGGGAGATGTTATGTTAATCGCCAAGTGTGACGTTGTATTGCATAGGGTCTATTGTGTTCTCTATTGCTTACTGCACGCATCAAATATTTCAACATTATACTCTATAACTTCATCTACAAGGTTTCATGGTTTATTCCTTACATGATGACATGGTAGCTATGGGCGACTCTCGGTTTTGTTACACCGGAATAATCCTTAGTTTCTTATCTTAACTTTATATAATGAATGAAAATTAATGCAGTACATTTATACTATACAGTCCTCGAAGAGTATTTCATGTGAGTGCATTGCAAAAGCAAAAACTAACAACGACATCGACACCGCTAATGTTTTGAAATACCAAATTGGGGAAATGTAATTAATGTTTTGGTTTAGTTTTTTTCATATACAACTTTGACACCAATGTTTTTCCAATACAGAATTTGATGGAAAATCTGAAAATCATGGGTGTCATTTTTTAAAATGTGTTCTTGTGGCGTTTTATAAGGTGGAAAAATTGTGTATCGGGGTAAACAATAAAAGTGTTCCAATTGTTTTAAAATTTATACCAATCTGTTCGGTTGCTCATAAGGTTTCTAAAAAGGTATAGTTTGCCATATTTACGAAAGTTCAAGGTCATTATTTATAGAATGGTCCGATTTTGTTGAAACTGGTTTTAAATCGTTCATTGGCTCATACTAAATAACAAAATGTATATAGATTCTGTGTTTTACCTTTCAAAGTGAGACTTTTACAGATATGACTAGTGGTCTCCCATAGACTCTGTGGACCACGGCTATATTTGCCCTCTTAATTATCATCAAAACGTCATTGACGGCGCGACCTGTATATTTCTGTACAGTAAAACGAACAATTTGGCACCATTTTTAAAACAAACCGATCAATCTGAAATTTTACCCCCAGTGTGACATTGAACTCGTTTTGCCTTGTAAATCATACTATAACCCTCGGGTATGGCAACTATACCTTTCTGCAATCCTTGAAAGGTACTGAACATGATGGTATACTTTAAAACACATTTTGCCCCATTTTATATTTTGACCACTGTATAAACCTTGCCTCCTAGAATACATCCAAGAACACATGACACCTATGATTTTTGGAATCCTCATACAATTTTAATATAGAAAAACCTTTGCAAGATTGTATATGAAATTTTCACAAAAATACAGTTCCAATGTACTATGCAAAGGCGAACGAACAAATGAGTAGGTGCTACACATAAGTATATAGGCTATAGGTGTTACACATAAAAATTATAAAATGAGTTAATGAACACTGAGGACTTCAACTAGCCTTATGAAGACGGATCTTAATCGGATGGTCTCATTACCGACAAATCATTGATCCAAGGTTTTTTTAGAGAGTAGAAAACATACAGTGTCAATTCATACAACGATCCGCTTCACGTCAGATTTGTAGAGGTTCTGGTCGATATCGGTATGAGTACAATTATTGTTATTGAGATTCTGGCATTCAATTTACTAGGAGCCTACAGATGGTCGTTTCCGTGATGATTGTGTAGTCATAGACACGACAGCTGTGTTCAGCAATTGTACTTAAAACAAATAATGTATAAGATGTACAAGTACTAATTCGTAAGCCTTCAAGGATACACGATTAAATTTGGCACGACAATATGGATAAAACATAATGCAGTGTATCAATGTGTCAGATTAACGGCTATGTTTGGAGGTTTCACTCACCAAGACACTATCTCCGTGGTCTCTCCCAAGTATATTACCGGTCTCCACTTTCTCCCTGTCTGTCTGTCTGTCTATCTCGTTCTCTCTCTCTCTATCGCGTTATTATCGCAACATTGTTCCTCGCTTCCTCTATCATTGATCTCTTAAAAACATTAGTGACATTACAAGTCTTTGATAAAGCAACGTACCTAACCACCAATTTGGTTTTTGAAACGTTCTAAATAAAAATAACAGTTTCTTTCCTTATTCCTCTCTTCCTTTCCTCCCACTCTTTTTTCCAACTTTATCCGTACGTGACACAACTTTTCTTCTAAACCTTTATCTTGGCATATCCGCCTCCTTGTTATCTTTTTCTATGTCAATAATCTATTACTTTTTTTATGATACTGCAAATAGAAAATGGACTTTTATAAAGTAAGTTTACCCTTTTGTTTAGAAAAACCAATTATCTGTTAGAAAAGTTACCGTAAGATTGCTTGCATTATAAGAAAATCACTTAAGTAATGCTCTCTAAAATTGATATCAACATCTCTACTTAAGAAATACAAGGTTTAATAAAACACTTATCAGTGTCACTGATCGCTTAGAACAATATTAAATAAGGATAATATTAATATTAAAACTGCTAACGGCTATATTTTGGATTGTGTGCTCCATTTTAATGTATTACTTATTAGATTCAATATGATAAGAGCATTTCTAGTATACACGAGGCCATTTTTTATGTTGCTGGGAGCTGTTTGGAACATTGGTAAGAGAAATAATTTAACAACTGCAGTAACTAAAATGTCATTGAAAAAATATATGAGAGTTTCTTTTACCTTGTCTTCTTGAGTTAAGGCGCATGGTAAGATGTTTGATAGTTCAAAAAGAAAAAGGAATAGCCGATATTGTGCATACATCGATTTACATTCTTTCATCATCGGAATCCAAAGATCTTTTTTTTTTTCAAATTTGCGATTTTGGCATATTGTCTAAAATATAATTCAAACTACGACAATTTCTGTACATAAAGAAAATATTGAACAAGTATATCAGCGTTCCGATTTTAACGGCGTTGAGTATAATTTGTCAATTAATGGCCACTTAGAAGAGGCTTCTTTTAGAAGCAATTAAGTTTTAAACGAACTGTTTCAAGAGAAAACAAAATATATATTTCCAGATATTATAAACATTTTGGAAATCGGCTAAATCACACCACTTTGCCTTATATCTGAGAATTTGTTTTAAATAAAAACAAGTTAATTCAGGTCACGTATGATCCAGCTGTAGTTGTCAGATGATTAGCAGATTACCCATTTCAAGCACGCTTAAGATACGAATCTTGTAGTATTTGGACATGTGTTCTCTAGTTACGATGACGGTCAGTGACAAATTCCATTTACTGGTAATTATGAAAATTACGCAGCTCGAATTTAAATGTTCAAGGATCCCAGCCCAATGTAATAGCATAATGCCGTTTTGATATGATGAACATAAAAAGCTAATGAAGCAGATTACTGAAGATTGGCGTCACACAATATATTATTTTGTAATTAATTTACATAGAAAGCTCACGATTATAGACCGAATTTTACATCATTGAATATTTCAGATATCCAAACTCTCTAATGTAAACCGAGTGGAAAGAGTGGAAAAAAGAGTGAAATAATGATATGGATGACAACACCTTTTTGAGTGGTAAAATTTCACTCTGAATGAGTGGAATATTGTCAACTTTCACTCCTCTCAGTGTTTCCACTCAAAAACGTGTTGTCCCTCATTTAACTCCCTGAAAGAGTAGAAATTCACTGTTTTACATTTAGAGAGAATGCTGATTAAAGGTGCTTGTTCCGATCCATGTCTTTTGTGTTCTCTACTTGATATGAAAGCTTGGCACTTGCACATACGCCCCACCAAGTACCGTGGGAAACAAACTTGCGGGTTTGATGGTAGAAGCAATAATGCATATTGCAAAGCCCTAATCAATACTGTGATAATATTGATGGTTAACCACTAAAACGGCGGTTTTTCGTTCATATCTTGGAAATGAAATGGATTTGAGGGCTCATATTTCAGGACGACAATGAGAAAAATACGGCCTTTCATCTGATATCAAAATCGATACTACTTCCGGGTAAATCGGGGGGGGGGGGTCCCAAAGACGATCGGAACACGCACCTTTAAAAACGTAACACTCATAAATAGCTTATAATGTCTTAATTACGATCAAGGGAATACAAGAACTTCCCTTGCCAAACAATAAGTTATTTTGACAAAGAAAGTAATGTATTACTGAGTGGAGTTTGCACGGCAATTATAGTTTTGCCCCATGCATTTCCAATGATCCAGAGATATAGCAATTTATGTGTCGCTCAGAACAATGCAATACAAAGGAAGGTGAACATAATGAACATTCAAATTTGCTATATCTCAAAATCAATATTAACGACCAACGAGTCATTTAGCTTAATCACGTCACAAATGATTTCAAACCACTTCTAAGTGAATTTTCAGAGAAATGAGCTAAGCTCCAAAATGAAACAAAAAATCCGAAATAGTTTTGATTAACTAACTTCTCAGGGCAAGAAGACTCAACACGCGGCACCCTGATACTATATCTCGAAGAAACACATGACGCAAACGAGTTAATATGTCTGCAATTAAGTTTGAGGATATGGCCTAAAATATGGCAAGTATAGTCTAAGTGTACATTGTTTTGGAATCGAAGTGAACGTACTCAAACGAAATGCGTACTCTATATAATTAGTTCAAAACGAAAATTATAAAGAAGAAGAGATGTCTTTGTTTCCACCTGTTAATATGTAAACAAACGGAAGGGTTCTGAGCGATATCGACCGTCTTCATTGACGTTATGCAGATACTAGTTAGATTGACCAGCTTTTTGAGCTAAAATTGCCGTTTCTTTTGTTGTATATTTGGCACAGAGGTCCGCATTAAATCACAATGATTATTTCAGACTACAGCAATGACGTTTTCTTTAGTACGACTAAGTAACTCTGACGTAAATTGGCATTGTATCCCTTATGCCGGGCGTAAAGATGTTTTTTTGCATTTATAAAGTATTTGAAGTGTAATGTATTACGGAGGTGTCCGTAATGGCACTTGAAAACTTGTAATCCAATTTGGCTTGATCAGTGGCAAACCAATTTGATAATCTTGGCCCCATTCCCATATGTCACCCTTTCAGTTCCAAAGAATTTCCGTTACCAGACTTTTAAAACCTGCTGACTGATGGGAAATGAAGCGGAGAGTAATTTAAAGATCACCCGATAAAGAATCACGACATCCTCCGCTCAACAACTCCTGTAAATGTGTCGCCTTTGGGGGTTAATTGGTGAGAATGATTACTTTGTAAACTTCTTTATTTGAATTGATGGCCAATCATCTTCATTTTGTTCAAAGAAGCCTCTTATCGTCAATTTCAATTACATATTTCAAAGGATGGTTTCATATGTCCTGTAGGGGAGTATAGTTTCTCAAGAGATTTTGATCTTCCATACAGATGTAGTTTTCATTCGGATAACGGTGAAAGGCAATGAAAATCAAAATTGAATCTATAAGCAAAGCTCATTGTACAAATCAAATAATAGAGCGAATATTGCTATTACCTCTGCTGCCCATTTTGAAAATGTTAGCATTCTGATTGGTCAGTCTACTGCCCATTCTTCTGCAATAATGGGTCGCGAATCATTTTCTCTTAATTAGTGTTTCGGTAATAGAATTAGAAATAAGGGTTTGCAGTAGTTATTTATGGGGCTCATATGTATCCTCATCCTCGGCCGGAAAAAAAAAATTAAAATACGTGACCGCGGCTGCGCCTCGTCCATTAATTTATTTTTTTTTCCGACCTCGGAAACATATTCCGGCCATAAGGATACTACATCACCCTTTATTTCTTAAGTGATCTCATGATGGGTTACAATAGTCGCTGACCGGGGTCCGGGGCGTAACCAGACCTGACCCAGTCGGTGTGGGGGGGGGGGGGTGGGGGGTGGGGGTGGTGTGCACATTTTGTTTGCGTCGCCTGCAAATCGATGGGGCTCCGAAAGCCTCATGTTCGTTTTCTTCCCTCTTTTCCTTTTTTCTCTTCGCCTCTCCACTTTCTCTTCTCTCTTTTTTTCTCTCTTATCCACTTTCTCTTCCTTCTCTCTTTCTTTTTTTTTATCTTCATCCTTTTCCTTTCACTTCTCTTTCCTTTTTTTCCTCTAATCTTCCTTTTTCCACCTCTTTCTCTTCCCTCTTTTCCTTTTTTCTCTCTTTCGCTGTCTCTTCTCTTCTCTTCCTCTTTCCCTCTTTTTTTCTTTTTCTCTCTACTTCCTGCCTTTTCTTTCCCTTCCAATTTTCACATTTCACCCTTTTCGATTTTTTTTGTGTGTGGCGTGGCTCACTTGTTTTTTGTTAATCTCGTACAGCATCCAATTTTTTTAAAACCCTGAAAATAAGATAAGTTAAATATTCTATCAGTTCATAACAAATAATAGGCTTCCTATCCTTAAAGACACTTTTTCAAACTTGGTGAGTTGATTTTTAAATCGTTTTTCAAGTGTTAAAGAAGTTTCAAATTGTTCATATGGTAATTTTATACAAGGCGGATCTTTTTGAACGGAGAGGGATTTGTTGAATAGGGCATAATTATTTTTTAATGCTATTCGTTCGGCGGGCTGTTCATGATCTTCTTCTTTTCAATCTATTTTTTGGACATGAAAAGGAGAAAACAGCAACAGATACAGCGAAGGCAATCGTCATCTTTTTTCTGCAATCACTCATCCATTTTTTCGATAACCTTATGTAATTTATGAAATTGATGGGTTTTTTTTTAGACTAATGTTCGTTATATGTTGACCCGGGAGGTGTACATGTATGTTACATGAATGTGATTGGAATAATAACAATAATAAAAAAAAATCTTTCCCCCAAAACATAATCTTGTAGAAGAGAGAGAAAATTGAGTACGTCAGCCCATTCAAAGAGCAGTAATTGTGTTAAAAATCACTAGTGCTCGACCAAAATGGGCCCCCTTTCGCTCATTACTGACAAACAACATTCTAAAAAATAGTAGATTTATTCCATGCCCACATTTTAAACAACTTCCGGTTAAAATATGGGCGGTTTCGGGGACGAGGCTGTTAGCGATTCGGACATGGCCCTTTAAATATACATGTATAGGCTAATGAACCATCTTTTGATAGACCTAGCTATGAGTGAATAATTAGTATTATGAAGCTAATTATATACACTTGCACTACATAAATAGTATACCGAAATTCGGAAATGCATATACACTTGGCACAAAAAGCATCTCGACATGGTTTTCGATCAGTATTGTGCCAAAGTCCGATAATTTTGAAAGTTTTCAATACATTTTGTTGCCCAGGTTTTGCTCTTTTATTTAACATCTCACTTGTAAAAAAGCATGCACAAATGTCTGCGATAGAACTCCTGAAAGACGTGAAACCCCAAACCAAAACCTAGGCAACAAAATATATAAAAAAAACTTTAAAAATTATCGGATTTTGGCACAATACTGATCGAAAAACATGCCGAGATACTTTTTGTGCCAACTGCATGTATTTGATTATTTCCTGATATAATGTAAACGTATTAGATATGTCCTGTTTCAACCAATTTAGTGTAATATTGAAATGTTGCTATAATAATTGAGACATTTACCTCAGCTAAATGAAAGCATCTATCGAGGCAATTCTACTTTCTTAACCGCTTAAATGCACTATCTTTGGCGTGCGATGGGGAATTACTTGCATTGTCAATTTTCTAATTAAGATCAAATCAATATCAATCATCCGTCAACTGTTTTCATCAGTTAATATCCTCAACGTTTCCTCGATATATTTTGACATCAATTAGAGTTCAAGAGTTTGGTTCAGAACACTCTTCAGTAAACTATAGTGGTGCACTCAAGGGACACTATCAAGTGCGAAGATCGGAAAGCTTTTAATATCAACAACTACCTTCGTTATAATTTGGATTATAGCTTTACCTCATAGCTCTCGTAATCATAAACTAAACATATTTCGTTTATTCTGCTCGAGCAAATGCACACTGATTCAAAATGAGAAATATAATTTACACTAATGGTTAAAGATAAAAAATATAACAAGAAGCTACCAAACGGACGTCTTGTCCTACCCTCCTCAAGGGTCATTTAATTTAATTGGGACATGGTGTAATTTGCTTTGATTTGGATCAATTCTTATTTAAAGGTGCGTGTTCCGATCGTCTTTGGGACCCCCCTGATTTACCCGGAAGTAGTATCGATTTTATATCAGATGAAGGCCGTATTTTTCTTACTGTCCGCCTGAAATTTGAGCGCTCAAATCCATTTCATTCCCAAGATATAAACAAAAAACCGCCGTTTTAGTGGTTAACCATCAATATTAGCACAGTATTGAATAGGGCTTTGCAACATGCATTATGTGTCTACCATAAAAACCGCAAGTTTGTTTCCCACAGTACTTGATGGGGTGTATGTGCAAGTGCCAGGCTCTCTTATCAAGTAGAGAACACAATGCACATAAATTGAAACAAGCACCTTTAACATTCTACATAAAAAATTGCACCATGGTGAATCTTGAACTTACAAATCTGACTTGATGACGAATCTTGTTCTAATTTTTTCATATATAAGTGAATCTTTGGTTGAAACCAAAAGGTTTGAAGAGGGTTGGTCAAGTCTTATTGTCGGCTGCATTACTTAGTATTTGCATATATTCCAATTATATATACCTTCTTTCAAGTATTTTTATTCTTACAATAAATTAGAATTATTTAAAGGCAACAGTGCGTTTAGTTTTCATCTTGATGAATGGTTTTTACATACCCAAAAAAACCCATCTTTAAAGTTTCGCACCGATATTTCAATCCGTTTCAATGTGACAGCTAGAAACGTGATTTTGTGAGCCCCATAGAATACATCATTTAGCCCTAATATTTCACAGGGTAAATGAGAAAAATAGTGGCTTTCTTCTGATATCAAAATTTTGACCACTTCCGGTAAAATCTGGGGTTCTGGGGACGAGGCTATTAGCGATCGGGCCATGGACCTTTAAGTATCAGCTAACTAAAACCCTTTCTCATATATATTGTATTATATTCCCATCAGAGTATATGATATAGAAAATGCATCTATACACTGATAAACAACATCATACTTTTTTAAAAACAATGACCAAGTAATCAGTAAGAACTGGCCGATCTAAGGTTTCCTTGCAGAAGTGGGGCTATCTGGAAGCCGACCAGGATACTGCCTGTGGTTGTGGAACAGCACCACAGACAATGAAACACCTCTTGGTCTGCCCACTGCTGGAGCAACAATGCACAAACAAGGACCTTGCGGAATTCAGTGAAGCAGCCAGACGTTGTACCCATCTCTGGCTGGATCATATTTGAGAACCACAGTGTTTGGACACAATAAGAAGAAGAAGTAATCAGCAGGCTTGTCCAAAAAAGTATTTTCCCATGAAAGGAGCAAACCTTTCATTCAAAGACCAAATACTATTTATCTTCACAATATTTCTTACCAGCAGGAGTATTGGACCATCTACAGGTTTACATCATAAGAACATTTTATTATTTTTTTCTCGTGATCCTTCGTTCCCAAGTATTCTGTGTATTGAACAGATGTTTTTCAGGATTTTTATTAGATAGGCTACACTCGCTCTTTTAGATGGGTACTTATTACTTTGAAATAACATGTGTGTCCAAAAGCATAATGTTTGAAGAAAAAAAATCATATTTATTACAATCGTTATTGGCACTCCGTAACAATTTCGTAACACTTGCTCGTGGCATTTTTTCAGGTGTACCAAATAAATCTTTGCCATAATAATGGAGAAATGTTTTTTAACCATATGATTTACTCACTATATTAGATTATATTACATTTGTTAGTGTTTGAGGCTACGTAATATCAATACGCAAAATCTTCGCCTTTAAGACTGAGAAGAAAAATAATTCAAAATAATCACCATGTGAGTGTCTTGTAATTAAAGAGCAAACTAAAACAGTCAATTTCACCTCACTTTTTGCTAGAATTATCAGTTTGATCGCCTTGAAGTAAAATTAATCTATACCATCAAATTGGTCTATCCAACATCTGTTATTTGACACAGACGTGATACAATCTTTATTACAAATGTCTTTCTATGCCTTGATTATTTCATAAAATCCTTAGGCATGTTCAGAAGCGTTTCAAATGGTACACTTTCACCTCAATACATTAATTTAGTTACGACTTGAAATCGTGAGCGATTTTATGTTTGGTGTCAGCAACAATACAATCACAGTTTCCTTCGAGGGTCCCTCCAATTGCATGCTTCCGCAATAAATCACAGTTATTTTTTTCCAGCAGACATTTATTTTATTCATCTACCTATTAAGAAAATCACAGTCTCCTTAATTCCCTTATTGTTTAGTGCACATTTGTAGCAATTGCATTTACGCAAAAAGGTTATTTTCTTGGTCAAGCGATTCTACAAACTAAGTATTAAATTTGAAAGAAAAAGTGTTGTTTTTACATTATTAATATTAACTGAGAATTGCATAGCTTTAACTGAGAATTTCATAGCTTAATTAAAAAAAAAACCCTCATGATTACTCATCCAAATAGGTCACTTTTCATTCTAAAGTAAAGCGACGCTATCCTTTTCAATAGGCATAAGAGATATTTTTTCATAGAGTGATATATACGTAAATTGTATATCAATAGTTCTGGTATAAATACAATTCAGATAAATATCTTTACGCGCAGGTTTGATATGGGGCAATGCATATTATCTAAAATAACATTTCTCGCATTTGTAATAATATTAAATATTTGCAATTGTTAAAATTCTAAGTCATATCTGTGAATTTATCACTTACATCTACAAGGGAAGGGAGGGGTAGTTCCATACACAGGATCGTTTTTGTTTTCGGCTCTCGCATTTAAATCATATTTTCCCAGTATTTCTTGTATTTCCTAACTTGTATTGGCCAAATCAAAATTAATTCACTAGTCCGGTTTTTGAAGTCATACAATACATTACAATATATTGTAAATTGTTCGTCTATTCTTTCTTTGTCCTTTGATGACATGTATTTGCAAGTGTTCCCTCGTTTATTTGAGATAAACCTCGTTTATTTGAGATCAGTCTAGGTTGGTTGGGTGGGAATTGTAGGGAGACCGTGGCCCACTGGTTAGGTTATTCGCCTTTGGTGTAGGAGGTCCCCGGTTCAAACCCCGGTAGGGCCACAAGCTGGGATTTAATCGTGTACTAAATTCTGGATTTAATTTGTATAAGCGCTATTGATTAAAACTAGAGTTCCGCTCTCCCCGTGGTTCATTTGGACTTGGGCAAATGAACCAAGAGAATATCCCGTCCTTCGGAGGCGACGTTAAGCCGTCGGTCCCATGTACAGAGAGTCATACATGTACATGTATATCACAGTCAGTTTCGAGAAGAGTAAGGTGGTAACCCCTGATTGACCCAAGCCGTCCTGGTCAGTTTCGAGGGATTCCCCTAGTAGAGTGGTTAACCACAGTTGAGTATACCTCTGAGGTCCTCTAAATTGTAATAATTAATTTGGTGCTAAATTATTTTCAATTGGCTCGTTACTTCTGGTATATGGGCGGGAAATCTCTCAAGTAGTGTGGTTTAATTCGCTAGAAACGAAATCGATAAGAACTTTTTGTAATGTTCAAGCAAAACAATACATTCAAGGATTTTTACGGTAGAGATAAAACGACCCACTCTTGCACTATCTGCCTATAGCTGACGTTTAGGCCAATGAAAGTCAATGTTATGTTTCCCGTAAGATTTATTGCCAATCATAATGAGGAAACTATTTCATTTTTCATTATTCATTATTCGTAATTTTGAAGAAACAGCCATTTCACCAACCTTCAGCATGCTCTAATAGCTACAATATTGTAGAGCGCGTGTGGTCCAGTGGAAAAGTGCAGAACTCGTGATCATTAGGGCGTGAGTTCGAGCCCCGAAGTGGGCAAGATACTTAATCTCATTTGCCTCGACGACCCAAGCGAAATCTGGGGAGCTGTCATGTGATGGGGGATATTACAATCTAAGTGCTGATAGGGATGTGCGCTTGGCCAGCAGCCACCTGGATGAAGCGAAAAGATTGTGACGATTTCCTATGGCGGCGTAATAATAATAGGCAACAGCGCTTGTTTACAGTGATAAAGCGCTATACAAAAATTTGTTATTATTATTATTAATATTGTGTCAAATCACCATCCTATATTTAAAAATGATTTTGCAACTCTTCTTTGATTCAAAATTACTAAAATTACATTCACTAGATGTGATCACAAGAAGAAACCTTGATATTTGCTTTAAAATACAAAATAATGAACTTTTTATGGATTTCAGCATCTCAAACGCGGGCAGAAAATCATAACGCGGGCGGGTTACGGGAAACATAACATCGACTTTCATACGCCTTATCTTGAGTTCTATAATAATAAATGACTGGTGATAATTTGCCTTAATGGAATACATGCTTCGTAGGAGAAATGTCTGCTCACAACAATGCCAACTGCTGCTTGAGCGATGATTGTTATATTTTACAGTCAATGGGCAATCATTCACGCATACAGCTGTTCATGTCATGTCTGGAATGCAATTGAATATACTATTCGAAGATAAATCACTGATCAAAGTATATTCTATTACTTGATGCTCATAGTGCGTAACGTCTATTCCCAGTCTCCTGAGATTCTGTGATCCATAAACAAGCGCAAGTGCTCTAGTCTGCTGCAGTTGTCGACTTAATGTTTTGGCTATATTAAGTGAATTTTGTTCCTGCTTTTCATTCGTGATTGTAGAAGCAATAACGTTAACTAAATTCCAACATAACAAATTGCCACATTGACTGAGTTGTGTCATCGGACACAATTTACAGTTCACGTAACTGTTTATATTACTTACTAATATCATTGGTGTCGTTGAGTAGAAGGTACTTTACGTTAACCACCAGAGTTAAACTGCTGTAACCATTATTTTATCCACAAATTGACTTCGAGCATGCTACTAAAAATCAGATCTGTCTGTCCGGCTATGCGTTTCGTTTCCCTTTGACCTATGGAGCTGATATTTGGCATTCAGGTAGAAAACACCAGTCTTTTTTTTTTTTTTTTTTTTTTCAAACGCGGGCAGAAAATCATAACGCGGGCGGGTTACGGGAAACATAACATCGACTTTCATACGCCTTATCTTGAGTTCTATAATAATAAATGACTGGTGATAATTTGCCTTAATGGAATACATGCTTCGTAGGAGAAATGTCTGCTCACAACAATGCCAACTGCTGCTTGAGCGATGATTGTTATATTTTACAGTCAATGGGCAATCATTCACGCATACAGCTGTTCATGTCATGTCTGGAATGCAATTGAATATACTATTCGAAGATAAATCACTGATCAAAGTATATTCTATTACTTGATGCTCATAGTGCGTAACGTCTATTCCCAGTCTCCTGAGATTCTGTGATCCATAAACAAGCGCAAGTGCTCTAGTCTGCTGCAGTTGTCGACTTAATGTTTTGGCTATATTAAGTGAATTTTGTTCTGCTTTTCATTCGTGATTGTAGAAGCAATAACGTTAACTACATCAACCTCACAAATTGCCACATTGACTGAGTTGTGTCATCGGACACAATTTACAGTTCACGTAACTGTTTATATACTTACTAATATCATTGGTGTCGTTGGAGAAGGTACTTTAGTTACCACAGAGTTAACTGCCGTAACCATTATTTTATCCACAAATTGACTTCGAGCATGCTACTAAAAATCAATCTGTCTGTCCCGCTTGCGTTTCGTTTCCCTTTGACCGATGGGAGCTTGATATTTGGCATTCAGGTAGAAAACACCAGTCTGACGTTTGTTATCAGGTTTCAGATTGACCCAAAAGGTTAAAAGTCATCTGTAATATGCCCTATCTATCTGTCTGTACGGCTATTCATTTTGTTATGCTTGACATAACACATGGAGGCTCATACCTTTGCATGGAATGTGGGGGGGGACATCTGACGTTTGCTATCAAGTTTCCCGAAAGTTCAATGGTCATCTAGAGGTCAATTTGCGTAGAATTGCCCTATGACTACCAATGTTGTTCAAAAGGACCACTGACCTGAGTACATAACAAATCTAAGGTCAAAGGTCACACACAAAAGTCAAAGGTCACAACACTGGGGATTTAAAGGCCTCATCCACTTTTGGGTTTTGAGTTATTAGTAGAATAGGATAGAGAGGATAGAGAGTGTAAAACCACACACTTTGACAATTTCATTTCAAGCACATCCTTCCAAATGTATACTCTGGTCATATAGGTGTTGATTATGCTACCTTCGGTTTTCTTTCACAATTTCGTTGTTTCACTGACCAAAAGTAATGATTCACTGTCGTTTCCACTCAATGACGTGTATTGGGTTGGCCTCATGTCCAATTAATTCGAAAATCTTGGATTTTCGACCAACATCTTGGATTATCGGTCGAAAATCCAAGATTTTCAATTGATAATCCAAGATTATCGACTCGAAAATCCAAGTTTTTCTAATTATTGGACATTGATTCTGAAAATCTTGGATTTTTCAGTCGTAAAATCCAAGATGTTCGACTTCTCTTGTACAATAAGTCGCAAAATCTTGAATTATCAAAGTGAAAATCCAAGTTTTTTCGATTTTGAAAGTCCAAGTTAGTGACACAAGTTGATCAACTTGGATTTTCGAGCCGAAAATCTTGGATTTTTTCGACGCTAAATGTACAATAAATCGAAAATCTTGGATTATCAAAGTGAAAATCCAAGTATATCGAATTGATAATCCAAGATTATCAAAATCAAGTTGAACACTGGATTATCGATTGAAAATCCAAGATTTTGTTCGACGCCAAATGACCATACTTCGAAAAAACTTGGATTATCAAATCAAAAACTTGGATTATCGTCTCCTAAATCTTGATTATCAATTGAAAGTCCAAGTTATCTTGATATTTGGATTATCAATTGAAAATCTTGGATTTTCGCCGACCGATAATCAAGATGTGGGTCGAAAACCAAGATTAA